>WNGS01005641.1:8706162-8718053 GCA_020271785.1 Procambarus virginalis
TAAGCGGCGAACACTGTAAGCGGCGAACACTGTAAGCGGCGAACACTGTAAGCGGCGAACACTGTAAGCGGCGAACACTGTAAGCCTCAAAATAAAACTTTACTTCAGCGAATTTTTAATACGATGGTCTCGCCCAGAACCGAGCCCCGTGATTACTACCATAGCTCTTCAAAAGTGGCTTTTTACGTTTTTTATTGTGCCTTTTGTGTCTTTTGTTCTGTTCCTCTGCTCTCCCATAATTTCCTCTCACCCTATGTTCTTATATATCCTCCTGTCACTATATTAATATTCTCTACAGGTTCCCTTCTTACCCTATTATCTATATTCCCCTCCTTGAATACTAAATACCTTGAAAACTGCTTTCAAGCCATTCTAAACTATTCTGGTGAGAGTGGATCGACACCAACCCCTCTCAGCCAGCCTCTTCCCCCCTGCACCCTCCCCCCAGCGTCTTCCCTACCCTCCCCACCAGCGTCTTCCTACCCTCCCCGCCAGCGTCTTCCCTACCCTCCCCGCCAGCGTCTTCCCTACCCTCCCCGCCAGCGTCTTCCTACCCTCCCGCTAGCGTCTTCGTATTCCCCACGTGACCAATACCTGAGTCGCCAAAGCGGCGTTTCATTTTACCGGGTAGCCTATACCCTCCTTCCCCGGCCACCCGTGCTGGCGGACCCCTGCTGGAGACGCCCGCCACGGGTGTCCGTCGATGAAGGAGATACCATAACAGGCAAACGGGATCGTGTGGCTGCCCCTGGTCAGCGAGGAGCAAGCAGGAGTGTCGACTTGGGCAGCTCTGCCTCCCACTCCCTTCCCCTTACAAGGGGACACCCAGCTGTTCAGTTATCATAAGACCACCTGCACAATGACTTTTGTTGTCTCGGTTGACCTGTATCAAGTTGCTCAGTTAACTTGAGCAACATTGCACTCTGGCCTATGTCGACTGACTTCATAACAAAGGGGTCTGGCACAATTGCTTCGGGACGAAACAAATATGCTTCAAAATATACAAAGTTACCTTCATTCAAACAGAAGAACTAATGGTAACTGCTAGTACAAACACGTGATAAAAATAAGCATTAGCGAAAGGCAACTAAAGCAGTTAAGCTTATCCTGCTTGATACCTGCTTAATGGGGTTCTGGAGTTCTTCTACTGGTTGATACCTGGTTGATACCTGGTTGATGGGGTTCTGGGAGTTCTTCTACTCCCCAAGCCCGGCCCGAGGCCAGGCTTGACTTGTGAGAGTTTGGTCCACTAGGCTGTTGCTTGGAGCGGCCCGCAGGCCCACATACCCACCACAGCCCGGCTGGTCCGGAACTCCTTGGAGGAATAAATCTAGTTTCCTCTTGAAGATGTCCACGGTTGTTCCGGCAATATTTCTTATGCTTGCTGGGAGGACGTTGAACAACCGCGGACCTCTGATGTTTATACAGTGTTCTCTGATTGTGCCTATGGCACCCCTGCTCTTCACTGGCTCTATTCTGCATTTTCTTCCATATCGTTCACTCCAGTACGTTGTTATTTTACTGTGTAGATTTGGGACCTGGCCCTCCAGTATCTTCCAGGTGTATATTATTTGATATCTCTCTCGTCTTCTTTCTAGTGAGTACATTTGGAGAGCTTTGAGACGATCCCAATAATTTAGGTGCTTTATCGCGTCTATGCGTGCCGTATATGTTCTCTGTATTCCCTCTATTTCAGCAATCTCTCCTGCTCTAAAGGGGGAAGTGAGTACTGAACAGTACTCAAGACGGGACAGCACAAGTGACTTGAAGAGTACAAGCATTGTGATGGGATCCCTGGATTTGAAAGTTCTCGTAATCCATCCTATCATTTTTCTGGCTGTCGCAATATTTGCTTGGTTATGCTCCCTAAACGTTAGGTCGTCAGACATCATTATTCCCAAATCCTTAACATGTTGTTTTCCTACTATGGGCACATTTGATTGTGTTTTGTACCCTGTATTATGTTTAAGGTCCTCATTTTACCGTACTCCCCAAGCCCGGCCCGAGGCCAGGCTCGACTTGTGAGAGCTCTATCCAAGCCAACTTGTAGAAACACAGTGAACAGCGACATTGAACACAAGTGTAGAGCACACAGCCACGACCTGGGTACACAACAGCGTTGCAATATAAATCATCAACGGCCCAAGACACCGAGGGAACCCTGCCAGCAAGGCAACACGCAGACAGGTGGACACGGAGGCCACTATACCAGCTCCGTGACGCGGGGGTTGTGGTAAACATTTGCTGTGTCATGCTGCTGCTTCCTCCTTGTCTCCTTGATGACTGGTCCCATGTCTCTACGTCTCATCAAACTTTCATCTCCCACCACGAACTGCCAATATATCTCGACTCTTCCAGTGTAAACTTAGGCTAGAGTTACTTCAAGTCTTCCAGTATAAACTTAGGCTAGTTACTTCAAGTCTTCCAGTGTAAACTTAGGCTAGTTACTTCAAGTCTTCCAATGTAAACTTAGGCTAGAGTTACTTCAACTCTTCCAGTGTAAACTTAGGCTAGAGTTACTTCAAGTCTTCCAGTGTAAACTTAGGCTAGAGTTACTTCAAGTCTTCCAGTGTAAACTTAGGCTAGAGTTACTTCAAGTCTTCCAGTGTAAACTTAGGCTAAAGTTACTTCAACTCTTCCAGTGTAAACTTAGGCTAGAGTTACTTCAAGTCTTCCAGTGTAAACTTAGACTAGAGTTACTTCAACTCTTCCAGTGTAAACTTAGGCTAGAGTTACTTCAAGTCTTCCAGTGTAAACTTAGGCTAGAGTTACTTCAAGTCTTCCAGTGTAAACTTAGGCTAGTTACTTCAACTCTTCCAGTGTAAACTTAGGCTAGAGTTACTTCAACTCCTCCAGTGTAAACTTAGGCTAGAGTTACTTCAAGTCTTCCAGTGTAAACTTAGGCTAGAGTTACTTCAAGTCTTCCAGTGTAAACTTAGGCTAGAGTTACTTCAAGTCTTCCAGTGTAAACTTAGGCTAGAGTTACTTCAAGTCTTCCAGTGTAAACTTAGGCTAGAGCTAAATTTACACGAACTCAACCTAACCGATGCACAGAAAACGTAGAAATTTTGACGTCGTTATTTTTTAATAGTAGGCTACATTTAAGACGCTGTTTACCTTAACTAACAGGTCACGTTTTAGACGTTAATAGGACCCGGGTTGAAAGCACCAGTGACGTGGGCTGGAGGCTACTTGGCGTGTCAAGTATCACCCGGTTCACCCTATCTGCCACTCCGTAAAAATTGTAACGGTTTTGTCGAACTAAAAACGTACCAACCCAAACATGAATTTTACAGTGCTTTATAATATCTACCAACACGCCTCAGTTTGTAAATTAACTCCGTGTAAATTAACCCCTAGCAACGGTTCTATAATGCACCTAATTCACGTATAAAACCTGGTTTTTCTGTCTGTTTACAGGTGACGGGATGAGGTGAGCAGAGACTAGGCTGGGAGAGGTTGAGGAACGGAGGGTGAAGGGGAGAGGTTGAGGAACGGAGGGTGAAGGGGAGAGGTTGAGGAACGGAGGGTGAAGGGGAGAGGTTGAGGAACGGAGGGTGAAGGGGAGAGGTTGAGGAACGGAGGGTGAAGGGGAGAGGTTGAGGAACGGAGGGTGAAGGGGAGAGGTTGAGGAACGGAGGGTGAAGGGGAGAGGTTGAGGAACGGAGGGTGAAGGGGAGAGGTTGAGGAACGGAGGGTGAAGGGGAGAGGTTGAGGAACGGAGGGTGAAGGGGAGAGGTTGAGGAACGGAGGGTGAAGGGGAGAGGTTGAGGAACGGAGGGTGAAGGGGAGAGGTTGAGGAACGGAGGGTGAAGGGGGGTGGGGAGGTACAGCATCCTCTGGTACAGCATCCGCCACAATTCATCTGGGATTTTCATCCCTGAGGACTTCACCGCAGACCACAGCGAGACTCTTTCAGCATCACGAGCCTTTACTGTGGCCTCCTTATCTCTCTCACTACATCCTGAACCCTGTGTCCTTATGAGAGAACTAATGACCTTCTAGCATTCGAAGTCAACAATCAAAACACTTAAACATCTAAGTAGTTATCAACAGTAGCATTGTAAACGACTTATTTCATAGGTTTAAAGAAAGGGTTTAAACCCCTAAAACACCTACTGGTAAAAGTATTGGAATCTGTGTTAAAAACGCCTGATTATATTTCATGATGGGTGTTAGTCCATACTTAATTACCCTTCACTGTAATGCCTTGCATATAGTTAGCTTCCCCACCACTATTTCAAACTATTATATAGAATGAAGCCATGATTGGTGGCTCTTTAGTGTCCCAAGATGCACTAGACCCAATCATCTCCAAAGGATACCTGATCAACCAGGCAGTGATTCCTACGTCAGGCTGCGAGCAGCTGCGTCAAACAGTCTGGTTGACCAGTCCAGCAACAACGAGGCCTTGGTCGACGACCGGGCCGCGGGGACGCTAAGACCCGAAACCACTTCAAAATAACTAAGATAAGGTAACCATCAACATGAACTAAATCGTCTCGCTATTCAAGAGAAAATCAATACATCAGCGACTGGCGTTCACACGCCATCTTTGTGTATCCTGATTGACCAGGCCACCAACCAGGCTAAAGACCGGGCCGCGGGGACGTTGATCCCCGAAATCCAAGGTGTGGCAAACTGGTCGATTATGATTCTCTTCTATAAATAACTCTGTTCTAAGTACGTTCCTGTGAACATTATGTTCACATTAATAGCAAAGTCCAGCCGTCAGCAGGGGGCACAGAAGCCCTGCTTGATGGGGTTCTGGGAGTTGTTCTACTCCCCAAGCCCGGCCCGAGGCCAGGCTCGACTTGTAACCCACTGTAGGTGTTTAAATAACTGTTAAACAACTGTCTGAACTCTACACCAACTAGCTGCACTGCAACCACCAGTACCTACCAAAAAAAACATTAATAATTTTCTGATAACACAGACATAGTAGTTAAATTAGCATGTAACAATGAGGAAAAGTGACTCGGGAAGGTTATCTTGAGATGATTTCGGGGCTTGGCGTCCCCGCGGCCCGGTCCTCGACCAGGCCTCCTTTTGTTATACACACACAGGCAGCAGCCCGTAGCAGCTGTCTAACTCTCAGGGTACTATTTACTGACAGGTGAACAGGGGCATCAGAGTGAAAGAAACTGTCCATTTTGTTTCCGCCTCCACTGGGGGATCGTACCCGGAACCTCAGGACTACGAATCCGAAGCGCTGTCCACTCAGCTATCAGGCCCCCCACCCGGAACTTCTGCTTTCAAAACTACATTGGTCTAAACATTCAGGTCCGCTAAGAGAGAGATCACAGATACCTAACGCTCCAAGAGCATTAGAATAAAGTACTATAATACAGTTTAGATCTGACGTCTATAATATATATATATATATATATATATATATATATATATATATATATATATATATATCTGAAAACTCACACCCCAGAAGTGACTCGAACCCATACTCCCAGGAGCAACGCAACTGGTATGTACAGGGACGCCTTAAACCACTTGACCATCACGACCGGACATAAGGATTGTGTTCCTCACGTGTTGCCCCAAAAATGAGGTGATTTGATGAAATGCTATGCCAAGAATACCATCCGAGTGCCAGCGGGGAAGTGGTTCATATAGCCTCGGCTATCACTTCCTTATGTCCGGTCGTGATGGTCAAGTGGTTTAAGGCGTCCCTGTACATAACAGTTGCGTTGCTCCTGGAGTATGGGTTCGAGTCACTTCTGGGGTGTGAGTTTTCAGTTGTATCTAGTCCTGGGGACCATTCAGGCTTGTTTGCATATATTATATATATATATATATATATATAATATATATATATAATATTATATATATATATATATATAATATATATATATATATATTATTACATCATTGATTAATGCTCCAGCATTGCATCATTGATGAGTCTCTAATGTCTAGTCACATTAGACGCTTCAGCTCTGCCGGTATGAGGTACCTGCAGATTTGCAATTTGTTCATTCTGGTGTTCATGAGGATATCTTCATTATGCATCCAGAGGTTGTCAGTGTAGGATACTGTTCACTCGTCCCTGTATGACCAGTCATCTGCTAGATGATGACTGTATCATACACCAAGATACACATGGACTTAAGTATGCTGATAGGAGTAATAATTAATATGTCATACACCAATTGGTCTATCATCCATCTTCCACCCTCTTGCATCACTCACTATTTCTTCAGCCTTTTACCCCACATTGCCTTCATTATCTACTCTTCTTCCTCTTTATTTTTTACTACTCCCCCCCTTTCTTCTGTTCTCTCGTCGTCAGTAGCTACTTCGTCCCTCACCTATTGTATTTAATGCCTCCCTCGACCCTTCCACATACGGGAGACATCTCCTGTCCACGAGGCTAACCATAGCCCGTGCTTCTTGCCCAGCTCCTGTGCCAGGTAAGTTACGGGCTCACCATAGCCCGTGCTACTTGGAACTTGTTCCGAGTAGCTGAATCTATAACAACAACCCTTCCACATACATTTCCCATATTATCACCTCCACACAGTCGTCACCGTCCCATCACAACCTCACAAATGGTGGCAAACATCCCCTTGCTTCACTGTAACATGTACAAGAGAAGCTCCTCACTATAAAAACGCTCCTATGAGCTACCATGTGATGGTGAGTAAGCTGTATCACAAACCCAGGCTGAACATTCCAGTGAAGACATGTCTATAGAGCCATTGTGGAAGAATTACAACTTACAAATAGTCGGCTGTTTACATGACTGGAGACATTTATAGAACAAAGCACTTTTGTCAGAATAGGGATCATGTATGTACACGACTCATTAGGCCTACCAGGAAAATCACTATAGGTCACTAAATCCCCCCCCCAATAGTTTTCCTATCCTTCCTATACATTTCCCTATAATTACAAAATTATACATTTTGCAATTTTCCACTACAACCAAAATTTCCCCTACAAACATGTGACTTCCCATCACCAACACATGTTTTAATTATCGTAGCGTGAAAACGATAATTAACCTCATCCCAGTTACAGCCCCGCTCCTGTGCCTGGTAAGTCCACTACGGGATCACCATAGACCGTGCTTATCTTGAGATGATTTCGGGGCTTTAGTGTCCCCGCGGCCCGGTCCTCGACCAGGCCTCCACCCCCAGGAAGCAACCCGTGACAGCTGACTAACACCCAGGTACCTATTTACTGCTAGGTAACAGGGGCATAGGGTGAAAGAAACTCTGTCCATTGTTTCCCGCCGGCGTCCGGGATCGAACCCGGGACCACAGGATCACAGTCCAGCGTGCTGTCCGCTCGGCCGACCGGCTCCCCTGGTGCTACTTGCAACTTTCTCGTTCAGAGTTGCTGACTAAAACAACCACCACCTCATCCACACACACACATTTACCATCTCTCCCCTACAGCTATATCTTTTCGCAAACAAGCGTTTGCCCTCTCATAATTGTTAAAAAACATTTCTCCATAACTTTCCCTATCTATTCGATTCCCCATTTCCATCTACAACACCGATCATCCGCCCATTTTTTCAACTACTTTCGTCAAATTTGCAAATATATCTGATATTTGCCATCAAAAGACACTCTCTCGCCTCAATTGGAATCGTTGTCATTAGCGCTTGGTAACGATCAAACATCAGAGCACTAACGCGCCATTAAAAGCCAACGAGCCATAAAACACAAACTGATTGGACGCCCCAATGCATCTCCCAGGGCCGCTTGTCTAATCAATGCCCTCACTCCCATCAAACAACCCGTCCAGTCCAATTTAACTGCCACATACTTACCTTTTTCTTTCATCCTTACCCTTCTCTAACTCTTACTTTCATCTCACCCTCTTCCCTTATTTTGTCCGTCTCTTCCACTCCCATATACGCACAGCACTTGCCCCACTCCTGTGCCAGGTAGGTTATGGGCTCACCATAGCCCGTGCTACTTGGAACTTGTTCCGAGTAGATGAATCTATAACAACAATAATCCTGTGCCAGGTAAGTCCACTACGGGCTCACCATAGCCCGTGCTACTTGCCCCACTCCTGTGCCAGGTAAGTTACAGGCTCACCATAGCCCGTGCTACGTGGAACTTGTCCCGAGTAGCTGAATCTATAACAACCCCCATTTCTTATGGGTTATTCATGCCCGTGTCACCTCTTGGGTTACCTTGAGATGGTTTCGGGGCTTGGCGTCCCCGCGGCCCGGTCCTCAACCAGGCCTCCGTATGGATATGGGAGGCTTAATCTTCATTAATCAATCACTCCTTTTATAGTACACGACTCGATAATGATCCGGGACGGACCGAAACGTTGTCGTTTCTCTACTGATGTGTAGGTTGGTTACCAACTCTTCAGCAACGTTGGAGCCGGGCGGCCGAGCGGACAGCACACTGGACTTGTGATCCTGTGCTCCCGGGTTCGATCCCGGGCGCCGGCGAGAAACAATGGGCAGAGTTTCTTTCACCCTATGCCCCCTGTTGCTTAGCAGTAAAATAGGTACCTGGGTGTTAGTCAGCTGTCACGGGTTGCTTCCTGGGGGTGGAGGCCTGGTCAAGGACCGGGCCGCAGGGACACTAAAAGCCCCGAAATCATCTCAAGATAACCTCAAGATAACGTTACTGTGTCTTATTGCCTGCAACTGCTGCATATAAACCACTAGAAAGGGACCCGGCAGTGCCTGGGTCTCGGTCTCTCCTAGAATATCATTGTTCAATAAAACATCTAAAACATTTCACTCATTTCATCATGACACATCCCGCAATGTCTACGGAAATGAAAACCAAATAAAAGTTCTGGGTTTAATGAATAAATATTATGAATAGACTTTTGTTGCTTATTTTGGCGTGATCAGTGCATACATTTCCGATATTAAAAATGAATAATAATAAATCAGCGATGGTGATAACGGTATTGCATGAACGTCTCGTGAAGATGACGTTTGTAATGTCAATAGGCGCCGTTTTCTGTGATACCAATCCGTCCATGTTGAGTACGTACCCAATGGTAATTATGGTACTGGGAAAAATTTAGTTTAGCTGGTCTAAATTGTCAGGCTTCCAACCTCCGAGAGTTATCTCCATCTATTGATAGATAACGGGCCGAATTAGCCTTAAGAGTGAACCTCCTTCCCAAATTAACCAACCTAACTTTATCTATCTGTCTCTTGATTTACTTGTCTCTATCTCTCATTATCTCTCTGAATATCGTTTTTACTGCATCGGTATCTATCTCCCTATCACTATCAATCTATCGTGCCTGTGTGTATTTGCTGCTATATATGTCTGGTGGTATGTGAAACATTGCTTCCCAACAAAATTGTCTGAATTTTAAATTTTATTTAAACTTACAACTATCACGAAAAAAATATGTGATAAACGGGTTCTGATCATAAATGATTTCATATTTACATGCAAACTTGAACACGTCACACACACAATACAGTAAGCGGGAAAGCGCTAGCTTGGGTAAGGAATTACTGAACAGGCAGGAGTCAAGAGAGTAACAGTCAGGGGCGAGAAGTCAGGCTGGCGTACCGTTGGGAGTGGAGTACCTCAAGGTTCGGTGCTGGGTCCAGTTCTGTTTCTAATATACGTTAACGACATGTCTACAGGAGTCAGTCCTATATGTCGATGTTCGCGTGTGGCGCGAAATTAACGAGACACATGTCAGGCCAATCCTGGAGTATGCAGCCCTAGCATGGAGTCCATATGTAGTCAAGCATAAGACTAAACTGGAAAAGGTTCAAAGGTTTGCCACCAGACTAGTACCCGAACTGAGGGGTATAAGCTGCGAGGAGAGACTACGGGAATTAAACCTCACGTCACTGGGAGACAGAAAAGTTAAGGGGGACACGATCACCACATACAAGATTCTCAAGAGGAATTGATAGGTTAGATAAAGACACTATTTGACACAAGGGGCACACGCACTAAGAAACACAGGTGGAAATTGAGTGCCCAAATGAGCAATAGACACAAAGATTTTTTTCAATGTCAGTGTAGAAGACAAATGGAATTAGGCATTAGGAAGTGATGTGGTGGAGGCTGACTCCATACACAGTTTCAAGTGTAGATATGATAGAGCCCAGTAGGCTCAGGAACCTGTACACCAGTTGATTGACAGTTGAGAGGCGGGACCAAAGAGCCAGAGCTCAACCCCCGCAAGCACAACTAAGTGTATACACACAATGAGTGGACAACGCGTGGGGGTCGTAGTCCAAAGGACCTGGGTTCGATTCCCAGCCGAGGCAGAAAGAAATAAGCATAGTTTCTTTCACCCTGATGCATCTATTCGCATAGCAGTAAATAGCTCACTGGGAGTTAGTTACTATGGGCTGCTTCCTGGATATGTTTGTGCGCGCGCGCGCGTGTGTGTGTATGTTAGAGAGAAACATGTTAAGAGACAAAGAGGAAAAATAGATTGGTTAGAAAGGCGGGGGTCGAAGAGCTAACAGCTCGATTATACAGACACAAATAGTAAATACACACACAAGCGCATGCACACGCGCGCGCACACAGTAATCACTCTCCAGCTAGTATTTTAAATTCAAGAGTTTTAAAGCTTGTTAGGCTAGCGTGTTGACTACTTTTGTATATTTGCTGTTGGGTTCAAAGCCTTTGTACCTGTGGAGGGTTATTATGTCTAAGCCACAACAGCTTACTGACCAACCAGTTGATTGACTGATGAAGATTAAGCCACCCAAGAGATGGCACGGGCATGAATAGCACCTAAGTGGGAGATTATATATTTTGTTGGAGTGAATGTATTTTGTGTGCTAAGTCGCGTTTAAATCGTGTGGCTACCGCGGGGGAGGATACTGCTTGACAAGTCTTTACGAGGGTGTCCAGCTGCTGGGACTAACTAGTAGATATATCTGCAGTAAATACACCCAGAAACCAGGTATACCTCTTCATATATACACCCAGAAGCCAGGTATACCTCTTCGTATATATACACCCAGAAGCCAGGTATACCTCTTCGTATATACACCCAGAAGCCAGGTATACCTCTTCATATATACACCCAGAAGCCAGGTATACCTCTTCATATATACACCCAGAAGCCAGGTATACCTATTCATATATACACCCAGAAGCCAGGTATACCTCTTCATATATACACCCAGAAGCCAGGTATACCTCTTCATATATATACACCCAGAAGCCAGGTATACCTCTTCATATATACACCCAGAAGCCAGGTATACCTCTTCATATATACACCCAGAAGCCAGGTATACCTCTTCGTATATATACACCCAGAAGCCAGGTATACCTATTCATATATACACCCAGAAGCCAGGTATACCTATTCATATATACACCCCACACAGCACAGGGCTGTATACAACACAACTATTATTGATATAGTAGTGCGTGGTGAAGACTTCTGAAAAGTTCGCTTTCAAAAGAAGAATTGAGTGAAGCACTTTTTCAAACCCGCCCAAAAAAAAGCTTTGAAACGTAACTGAACCGATTTTTGTAAAAGTTCATTTCGTTCATAAAGAGAGGAATGGAACTGTTTTTTCCCCGCTCACATAAGTACAAATTTTACTATTACCAACCAGCAATCACGAAGGCTTCCTTATACATCACTTCAAATATCTCAAAACGTGACGTCCAACACACGTGGGTCCAAAATGTGTCGCCGAGACTAGGTTACCAAAGGCCTAAAGAGCCCACAACCACTACCAAGAAATCCCCCAAATATATAGGCCTATGTGACTTTTTTTTCCACATTCCAATAATGATATCTATTTCTGAATACCTTTTCAGTTCTAAACATTAAAAATAAAAGCTGTACAAAGTAAGGATTTAACATAATGCTACACAAAGACACTTATTTGCCAACCCTGGTTTTCTCCGGAAGGGGGGTGGGGAAGATGGGGG
>WNGS01005641.1:8731294-8748697 GCA_020271785.1 Procambarus virginalis
CTGCGGTCCTGACCTGACCTGCTGCGGTCCTGACCTTGCCCTGTAGTCCTGACCTTGACCTGCTGCGGTCCTGACCTTGACCTGCTACTGACCTACCTAACCTGCTACTGACTTAACCCCAAATACACCGCACCACAACATCTGCCTAACTACCGGGAACCTATTTAACTACTAAGTAAATACCGCACCAGGTGAAAGGAAACGTGCCCAATCGTTTCTGTTCTGCCCAGGATCTAACCCGCGCGCCCCCTTGAGTTGCGAGCTGAGGACGTAGACTACTCAGCCACAGGACCCAGTGACGACGCTCCACGAGGGAGGAGATTTGTGGAGGCAAAGCTTTCAGGTTGTAAGGAATACATTGAGGAATATGCAGAGAAATTGTCAGTTCATTCGTGGTAAGTGCCACTGCACACAGCAGGGTGCCACTGCACACAGCAGGGTGCCACTGCACACAGCAGGGTGCCACTGCACACAGCAGGGTGCCACTGCACATAGCAGGGTGCCACTGCACATAGCAGGGTGCCACTGCACATAGGGTGCCACTGCCCACAGCAGGGGTGCCACTACCCACAACAGGGTGCCACTACCCACAACAGGGGTGCCATTACCCACAACAGGGGTGCCACTACCCACAACAGGGGTGCCACTTCCCCACAACAGGGGTGCCACTACCACAACAGGGGTGCCACTTCCCCACAACATGGGTGCCACTACCCACAACAGGGGTGCACTGCCCCACAACAGGGTGCCACTACCCACAACAGGGTGCCACTACCCACAACAGGGGTGCCGCTACCCACAACAGGGGTGCCACTGCCCAACAACAGGGTGCTGACAGTATCCGTCTCTCAACACACTCTCTAATAGTTGCATTAGGGTTTGACACGCATCATTATGCACCAATTGGCAGCCCACGCCCTTGTGAGGGCTGTTGGGAAGGGCGGGTGTGCCCTCCCCCCCCTAATGTGAGGGGTAAGGGGTAAGGGAGGGGAGGAGAAAGGGGAAAGGGAGGGAGATTAACCTAACAGTTCTTCTCAAAGTCTGTAATGTGTTGGGTAGGTTCCCCTGAGGCTGACTTAGGGACGTGTGAAGGCAGCTTTCACTGTTCAAAAATTGCTCTTGGCAGTTCATCACGTGACGCAAACGTTCAAGGTTCAGCCCGTGGTTCTAAAGGTTCCCCAACGTCAAGAAACTGTCGTACTAAAGTGCCCTTATCCTAACCTACCAGAGGACCCAAAACAGAGAACGGGACAGTGAGTCAAATTCGCAAACCGCTTCCATTTTCTAGTACAACGATTTCTAGCCTTAGATGGAGTGTACGTCAGAATGCGACGTGCTATTAGGACGAGTTGCCACGTTAGGGAACAAGCATGAGTCACGTGACGTAATTGGCAAGGTCCGCTGGACATAAATGTTCTCAGAGACACGAAAAACGTGCACAATCACCAAACAGTTTATGTGGCATTTCTATAAACTAGTTGCTTAGAACGTTGGAATCACTGAACATAAAAGTTATATATATATAATATATATATATATATATATATATATATATATATATGTGTGTGTGTGTGTGTGTAGATATGCGTATTGTGTTGTACCGAAATGAGGTTCTGGGAGTTCTCCTCTCCCCAAGCCCGGCCCGGCGCCATTTTACTGTTCAGCTGTTTTGCTGCTGCATTTAATTAAGCGTTTACTGTTTACTGTTGCATAGTAAGCGTTTACCGTTTGCTTGTGTCTCCAAAGTCTAGAAAACGGCTGTAAATGCCCTCAAACTTTGTCTCAGACAACTTAGGGAAGACATCTTGAAGGTAGCAGAAGCCTGGCGACTCCTCACCCAGACCTGTGACATTGTGGCCTAAGTCGGCAGCCTTGTCGCACCTTCAAGACGTCTTCCCCTACGTTGTCTGTGGCAAGGAGCAAAGCAAAATTTGAAGGGAGTAATAGCCATTTTTTTCTATACATTGCATACACGAGCATATAGTCCGTTAGGTACTATTAGGTAAATACATTTAGGCGCGTACTTGGTACTCAGAAACAACAGTTGTTACATGGCACTCCTGCGCTCGCCTGTGCACTCCTGCGCTCGCCTGTGCACTCCTGCGCTCGCCTGTGCACTCCTGCGCTCGCCTGTGCACTCCTGCGCTCGCCTGTGCACTCCTGAGCTCGTCTGTGCACTCCTGAGCTCGCCTGTGCACTCCTGAGCTCGCCTGTGCACTCCTGCGCTCGCCTGTGCACTCCTGAGCTCGTCTGTGCACTCCTGCGCTCGCCTGTGCACTCCTGCGCTCGCCTGTGCACTCCTGCGCTCGCCTGTGCACTCATGCGCTCGCCTGTGCACTTCTGCGCTCGTCTGTGCACTCCTATGCTCGCCTGTGCAGTCCTGCGCTCGCCTGTGCACTCCTGCGCTCGCCTGTGCACTCCTGCGCTCGTCTGTGCACTCATGCGCTCGCCTGTGCACTCCTGCGCTCGTCTGTGCACTCCTGCGCTCGTCTGTGCACTCCTACGCTCGCCTGTGCACTCCTGCGCTCGCCTGTGCACTCCTACGCTCGCCTGTGCACTCCTACGCACGCCTGTGCACGCCTACGCACGCCTGTGCACGCCTACGCACGCCTGTGCACGCCTACGCACGCCTGTGCACTCCTATGCACGCCTACGCACGCCTGTGCACGCCTACGCACGCCTGTGCACGCCTGTGCACGCCTGTGCATTCCTATGCACGCCTGTGCACGCCTACGCACGCCTGTGCATTCCTACGCACGCCTGTGCACGCCTACGCACGCCTGTGCACGCCTACGCACGCCTGTGCACGCCTACGCACGCCTGTGCACGCTACGCACGCCTGTGCACGCCTGTGCACTCACGCACGGCTGTGCATTCCTACGCACGCCTGTGCACGCCTACGCACGCCTGTGCACGCCTACGCACGCCTGTGCACGCCTACGCACGCCTGTGCACTCACGCACGGCTGTGCACTCCTACGCACGCCTACGCACGCCTGTGCACGCTTACGCACGCCTGTGCACGCCTACGCACGCCTGTGCACTCACGCACGGCTGTGCACTCCTACGCACGCCTGTGCACGCCTACGCACGCCTGTGCACGCTTACGCACGCCTGTGCACGCCTACGCACGCCTACGCACGCCTGTGCACGCCTACGCACGTCTACGTCCTACAGACCGTGTCAACGCCATCTGCTTCATGGGTCGTCAGCTGCAACCATTGCGTTATGCTATTCTTAATGACCTGATATTTAGGAAATAGGGCTCCTCGGGCCATTCCCAGAGGGGAACTGTCAAGGGGGGGATAGCAGCAGAGGATAGCGGACTTGCTCGGGAGTAGTACGGAGGCTACGTCCAACAGCCTGGCTGACAAGTCCAGCAACCAGGCTGTTGGACTTGTGAATCCTGCGGCTTCGTGAATCCCAGGCTTCGTGAATCTGGCCTGGGGCCAGATTCACGAAGCAGTTACGCAAGCACTTACGAACCTGTATATCTTTTCTCAATCTTTGGCAGCTGTGTTTACGATTATTAAACAGTTAATGAGCTCCGAAGCACCAGGAGGCTGTTTATAACAATAACAACAGTTGATTGGGAACTTTTCATGCTTGTAAACCGTTTAATAAATGTAACCAAAGCCGTCAAAGATTGATGATAGATGTACGCGTTCGTAAGTACTTGCGTAACAGCTTCGTGAATCTGGCCTCTAGTCGACGACCGGGCCGCGGGGACGCTATGCCCCGGAAACACCTCAAGGTAAGGCTGGCAAGGGGGCAGGATGTAAGTGGAAAGGGTAGATAAAGGGAAATATAATAGAGGCTGCATAGGTAAATGGGGGAGGGGAGAAGAGGTAATGCGGTGCTAATTAGGGGTAAGAGGAACAGGGAGTTTTGAAAAGGGTGAAAGAGTAAAGGTTGGTTGAGAGAGAGAAATGAAATGAAATGAGAAATGAGAGAGAAATGAGGGGTGGCAAGGTGATTGGAAACAGAGGGGGAGAGATGATGGTAACTGGGGCAGAAGGGGGAGTTAGTGGATTAGGAGAAAATTTTATGGGAAGGCGTTAAGAGGAAAGGATGTAAGAGTAGAGGCAAGACAGGAGGTGGAAAGGAAGTAAGGAAAGGGGGGGGGGAGGAAGAAAGAGTGGAACATAAGTAAAATGTCCTGTACTGTGTTACAGGATAAAAGGGAGGCAGATTCTGGCAAGAGAAGAGAAAAAGGCTCTGGAGTAGACATAATCCCAACTGTGTGTGTACTCAACTATTTGTGTCTGCAGGATCGAGCATTGACTCTTGGATCCCGGGCCATCGGTTGTTTACAGCAATGACCCCCTGTCCTATTTTCCTACCATATCTAGTTTTAATATTATGAATAGCATTTGCTTCCACAACCTGTTCCTTAAGTGCATTCCATTTTTGCCACTACTCTCACGCTAAAAGAAAACTTCCTAACATCTCTGTGACTCATCTGAGTTTCCAGTTTCCACCCATGTCCCCTCGTTCTGTTATTATTCTGTGTGAACATTTCGTGTATGTCCACTCTGTCAATCCCTCTGAGTATTTTATACGTTCCTATCATGTCCCCCATTCTCCCCTTTTTTCTAGTGTCGTAAGGCACAGTTACTTCAGGCGCTCCTCATACCCCATCCTTCGTAACTCTGGGACGAGTCTCCTTGCAAACCTCTGATTCTTTTCCAGTTTCCTTATATGCTTCTTCAGATTGGGACTCCATGATGAGGCGGCATACCTTAAGACTGGTCTCACGAAGGCAGTGTAAAGTGCCCTAAATGCCTGTGTGTGTGTGTGTGTGTGTGTGTGTGTGTGTGTGTGTGTGTGTGTGTGTGTGTGTGTGTGTGTGTGTGTGCGCGCGTGTGTGTGTGTGTGTACTCACCTATTTGTGCTTGCGGGGGTTGAGCTTTGGCTCTTTGGTCCCGCCTCTCAACTGTCAATCAACTAGTGAACAGGTTCCTGAGCCTACTGGGCTCTATCATATCTACATTTAAAACTGTGTATGGAGTCAGCCTCCACCACATCACTGCCTAATGTATTCCATCCGTTAACTACTCTGACACTGAAAAAGTTCCTTCTAATGTCCCTGTGGCTCATGTGGGTACTCAGTTTCCACCTGTGTGTGCGTGCGTGCGTGCGAAAAAAATCGGTTGATTGACAGTTGAGAGGCGGGCCCAAAAAGCCAGAGCTCAAACCCCCCGCAAGCGCAACTAGGTGAGTACACACATTCATTCCCTCACCAGCTATGTATAAGTTTTACGGCCAAGTTTATCTAAACCTTTAACAAAAGTTGGTTATGGAGGAGTAGCTGTGAGCGCCGAGCAGTGTGTAAATCTTTCTTCATCTCTGGCTGCTGCTCCTAAAATATGGCCGTAGTCAGTCGATTAAGGCAAGGTCTAGGGTGCTCTCGGACGCAGGTTCGAATCCTCGTCACGGCCCTTGTGGATTTGTTCATTGCATATTCCCTCTTGACCTAATGAATAACAACCGTTGACAATGCTTTAATTGCATAATTTAACTTGTTTCCTAGGCTTTATCAAGTTTATATCTATTTATATAGATACGGAAACTGTGCAATTGTGTCCCTACTTTCTTTCCTCCCTTTTGCAAGGATATCTGCTGTTGGTGTGACCGCTCGTGTGATATCCTGGCCATAGAGACAAAAATTATCCGTATGGAAGGATTATTAACTTTTCATAAACAATGAAAGTGGTGGGGAAGTGAAGGATGAGATTTAGACCTTTAATAACGGGGTCCGAGGGTTGAAGGTTCCATGCAGGCCAGACACGTGGCTGGGGGTGGAGAATGATGCCACTAGCACTTTTGGTATCGATATTTTCTATTGATTTTTAATGGAGCTTCGTCTCTAATTTTAAATAGGGTTTGTACATTTAGTTAAGTATAACTGTTCAGTAGTTAAGAATTGCTTAATTGTTAAATGTTGGGAGGTAATTAATGACAGCGAAATGTCCGAACTGGCATCGAGCCTGGGTTTCAGAGTCGAGTAGCATCTCTTGCATCAGTAGCGTTGGTGCTTAGTAGTGAGGGGACGTGTGTCGCCGGGGCTCCGCAACGGGGGTTGAACAGACAACATGCTCTGAAAACCACCGTTTCTTGCCGATTTTGGAATTCATTGAGCTAACAGAAAGTGCGTTTTGTGTGTAGTGATAATCGTGCTTGGCGTAATTGAACTGTTAAGCGACGTTTTACAACCGTACAAGATGTATTGATAGCGAATCATTTCCCCCACCCCCTTTGTGGAGGTCAGACACTGGGAAATTTTGCTTACCTCATCAGTAAATGAATATAAAGGCCCTTGAGGAGTGGAGTTGTAAGGTGTGTACACCAGGATGTGCACCCTGGCCTCCGTCCCTGGCCTCCTCCTCCTACCCTGCCCCCAGCAAGGGTGCCCCTGACTCCGTCCCTCTGGTCAGCCAGGGGAAAACTGACAACCCAGATCCCAGCTTCCAACTTTCTGCTAATAGAGATCTATCGATCGTCTATTTCCCCGCGACCTTGTGAAGACCATTCATCGACCCCCCCCCCCTCCCTTCCTCCTCCCCATTCCCATCACTTCACACCCGATTCCCATCTTTTCTGACTGTCGTCTTACCCTTTCCTTAAAGGGAAAACTGATTAGTAACAGTCGATAAATGATTGTTTTTTAAAGTCAGTTTTAATACCTGTGTGTGACATGAGTGCTTGAATACAGTTAACTCGAAGCTCAGAATACAGTTAACTCGAAGCTCAGTGCTTGAATACAGTTAACTCGAAGCTCAGTGCTTGAATACAGTTAACTCGAAGCTCAGTGCTTGAATACAGTTAACTCGAAGCTCAGTGCTTGAATTACCGTTTGTGTGAACCATGCAGTGAAGTTCAGCCAGGGCGGGTGAGCCCAGGTTAGGTTGTAAATGAGGGTTGTGACCTAAAACCCTCCCCCCCCCCCCCCCGACCCCACTACAACCCAAAGCCGGCCGACCAGCAGGCAGGGGGTCCCGACCCGACCCGACCCGACCTCCAGGATGGGGAACCAACACTCCGAGTTCAAGCACAGTCGCTCCCTGCCCAACTCCCCCCACATCAAACGGTGAGTAGTTGCGGTTCTGCTGGCCAGGCTGGTTGGGCAGTGAGTGGTTAAGCTATCAGTGGTGGTTGTGATGGTGGTGGTAAATACTGGTTTTAGTAGTGGTTGTTAGAGTAAGGCCTAGGGGGGGGGGTAGGGGGCGGGGTGTTGCCTGTGGTAATGCTTGCTGTCATAGTACTGGGAGTAATAATGTTTGTAGCTGTGGTGTTGTGGTTGGTTGGTAACTAGGATGGTAAATGTGGTAGGTGGGGTAGTTTAACGTGTTCATTGTGATTGCACTTAATAACCTGCAGTAGCTGTGGCGATGGTGGTTATTGAAAGGTGTAATGGTGGTGGTTGTGATGATGGTGATAATGATAGGCTTGGTGGCACTGGTGATATGTGACGAGTGGGAGTGGGGGGGGTGCTGGTGATGTATGGGGGGGGGTGGCACCCACCCTCCCGTCTCTCACCTGTCTAATGCTTAATGTATAACTTGTTATTATTGCTATTGATCCATAATATTGTATCCTGCCACTAGTATTATCACTGTATAAGGTGCCTGTATATCATCTTGGTAACCAATTAATCACTGTAATTAAATCTTATCGCCGTATTGTTCACGGTTTTGATCATTTAATCCTATAAATCGTTTCTAATCCCACTGACGGGGACCGGAAAATGGATGACCGCAATCTTAAATCAATTGAAGGGCGATTTTAAGTTTCTGATTGGTGTTTTCTTCAGGCTTTGTTGTGACGTCATTAGCTGCTTCTGTGACGTCACGATTCGTAAGTTTATTATGACGTCACGGGGGTCAGAGACCCCCCACTATCCCACCATTAGGTTGTAGCCTAGGTCGCCTTGTGTTTAGTCAGGCCTACGTAGGCCTAGGTAGCATTGTTTGGTCAGGCATACGTAGGCCTAGGTAGCATTGTTTGGTCAGGCCTACGTAGGCCTAGGTAGCATTGTTTGGTCAGGCCTAGGTAGCATTGTTTGGTCAGGCCTACGTAGGCCTAGGTAGCATTGTTTGGTCAGGCCTACGTAGGCCTAGGTAGCATTGTTTGGTCAGGCCTACGTAGGCCTAGGTAGCATTGTTTGGTCAGGCCTACGTAAGCCTAGGTAGCATTGTTTGGTCAGGCCTACGTAGGCCTAGGTAGCATTGTTTGGTCAGGCCTACGTAGGCCTAGGTAGCATTGTTTGGTCAGGCCTACGTAGGCCTAGGTAGCATTGTGTTTGGTCAGGCCTACGTAGGCCTAGGTAGCATTGTTTGGTCAGGCCTACGTAGGCCTAGGTAGCATTGTGTTTGGTCAGGCCTACGTAGGCCTAGGTAGCATTGTGTTTGGTCAGGCATCCTCTNCCCAACATCTCTGTCCTGTCTTATCCTCGTTATTTTATCATAGAATTCCGGAAGGTTTGTTAGGCACGATTTCCCTGTCCAGAACCCATGTTGATGCTTGTTCACAAATCTAATGTTCTCCAGGTGTGCAACCAGTCGTAGCCTAATTATTCTTTCCAGTATTTTACAGGGGATGCTTGTCAGTGATACAGGTCTATAGTTAAGTGCCTCCTCCCTATCGCCTTTCTTGAAGATCGGCACGACATTTGCCTTCTTCCAGCAACTGGGCAATTCTCCCGACATAAGTGACTCATTAAAGATCATTGCCAGAGGCACGCTGAGGGCCTGCGCTGCTTCTCTTAGTATCCACGGTGATACTTTGTCTGGTCCTACTGCTTTAGATGCATCTAGAGTTGTCAACTGTTTCATTACCTCCTCCACTGTCACCTCTATATCTGATAGTCTTTCATCTAGGGTAACCCCTTCCAACAATGGGAGCTGCTCGGGCTCGGTAGTGAACACTCCATGGAAACTGGCATTCAGTGCCTCACAGATTTCCTTGTCACTTTCAGTATATGTCCCCTCTGCCTTCCTTAGTCTTGTCACTTGGTCGTTCACCGACATTTTTCTTCTTATATGACTGTGTAGTAGCTTAGGTTGTTTTTTCGCTTTGATTGCAATATCGTTCTCATAGTCCCTTTCCGATGTCCGTCTGATGTTAATGTAATCGTTCCTAGCTCTGTTGCATCTGATCCTGTTGTCCTCTGTCCTTTGTCTTCTGTATTTCCTCCACTCCCGCCTGCTGGCCATTTTTGCTTCCTGACACTGTCTATTAAACCATGGGTTATTATATTCCTTCTTATTTTTTCCCTTTACTGTTGGTATAAATCTCTCTTCGGCCTCTTGGCATTTCTGTATGACTAGGTCCATCCTCCACTCCCGCCTGCTGGCCATTTTTGCTTCCTGACACTGTCTATTAAACCATGGGTTATTATATTCCTTCTTATTTTTTCCCTTTACTGTTGGTATAAATCTCTCTTCGGCCTCTTGGCATTTCTGTATGACTAGGTCCATCATATCTTGGACTGTTTTTCCTCTAATTTCTTCCTCCCACTGCACTTCTCCCAGATAGTCCCTTATCCTCCTATAGTCTCCTTTCCTGTAGTCAACAACAACTGTGTGTGTGTGTGTGTGTGTGTGTGTGTGTGTGTGTGTGTGTGTGTACTCACGTAGTTGTGTTTGCGGGGGTTGGCCTTGTGTTCTCAATCCTCACAAACACTCCCTACAACCTGAGGTACCTACAACCCCTGCTACTTGTGTACCCTCTGGATACCCCAGCGCTACAGTATGCTTCCTAAGCCATCTACGCGCGCTCTCTACTACCCCGGGCTCTCTAGTTACTGTATCTTAACACAGGGTGTAGCCACATCACTCGCACAAATCCCGGGAATATTCTAACTTGACTAGATTTACTCTAACCTAACTAGATTGTTCTCATCTTGAATATCACTCTGACAAGTAGACTGTCAAACAGTGTTTTAACTATTATTAACATATAACTGAAAAAGGATCTCCAAAATGACTCAAGTAATGAAATCCGCCTTGGGATTTATTGTATTGGTATTCCTGCACTTTATAATTATGAAGTCCGATAAAATGTATTACGGAAGGGATTTAAAACAGCAGCTCCTTAAGGTGTAACAGGTCAAGAGGGAAAGTTAATTCCTGAGTGACCTGATACTTGACCGCCTAAGAAGGATATCAGGAACCGAAACGCCGCCGCTGCCATCCGCTCCAGGATGGGTCGATGAGGTCAAAAGACTCTTGTGGGTGGTAACGCTCCAGACTGATGAAAATATGATGGACACTGACGAGTATATCGACCTCATCAAGCATCACCTGATGCTCCTGGATGTTAGACCCGACCCATAAAAAACTAGTTTTTGGTGCGTGGGAATAAATGTTTTAATGGTGGTTTACTTGATGATGTCGGTTAGCCTTTATTACAAGCGGCGGGCATAGAAGAGCAGCATTTGTCACGGCAGGACGCCCGTAATGGGAGGAAGTCTGACTAGCCTTTATTACAAGCGGCGGGCATAGAAGAGCAGCATTTGTCACGGCAAGACGCCCGTAATGGGAGGAAGTCTGACTACGATTTGCGGCAATGTTCCATCACACATAAAATAACAAACGACTGTTAGTGAACAGATTGAAGTCCCCATCACAAAACCAACGAAGCCAACTGAAAAGTAGAATTCCCGGGTCGCGCAAACCACAAAAGCACCTACAAAGATTACCACAAAAGCACCTACAAAGATTACCACAAAAGCACCTACAAAGATTACCACAAAAGCACCTACAAAGATTACCACAAAAGCACCTACAAAGATTACCACAAAAGCACCTAAAAAGATGACCTCCAAAGCACCTAAAAAGATTAAAGCAGATCACACCGAGGATGCAGGCGATCACGGCTGGACAAAAGTAGAATCGAAGCGACATAAGAACGACGATCATGTAGATAAGACACCCAAAACGGGTTCGAATCCCGCAAACGAAGGCGGTTAGCATCCCGAAAGCTCCCGTGCTGGAAAGGAACGCAAAACCGACATCCAGGAACGTGTGGACTCACGTTCCTGTCAGACGACCGAAGACACTCGCAAAATTACACAGACGCACTATATCCCCCCCGATCTTCGCGGCGTAATAATTGGGCCAAACGGCAAAACTCTGAAAGGAATCGAAAACACCTTTTCGGTCAAAATAATAATACCGCCAAAATAACATTGTCACCGGGACATTGTGGTTGAGGGTCGAGACCAAACGTAAACAAGGCAATTGGCAAAATTCACTCAGTAATTGAGGAACACAAACAACGGTTGATAAAACTGGAGGAGATAAAAGCCAAGAAGGAAGCAGCAGCGGTAAAACGGGAAGAGGAAAGAGCCAAAAAGGAAGCAGCAGCAAAAGCCAGACTAGAAGAGGAAGCAAAGAATGTTACAAGGACCGTAGAAGTGGAAGAACATAATAGAAAAGTCGTGCTTGGTCCCAATGGTAACACCATCCACAACATTACTGAGAAACACAATGTCAGAATCCACGTACCAGCAAAAGGATCAGAACGCCCCATCACAGTCCGGGTCTAGAAGGAAGCGTAACTGCAGCAATTGCACTGATCGAAAACTTATTGCCGATCATGAGAAAGCAAGGAAGGCTAAAATGAACAAAATTAAAACAGGAATACAAACTGCCCCACGGTGAAGGGTTGGCTAATTAGAGCCACCATTAGAGCCAGCGAGGGAAAGATTACCTGCCCACCAATACATCTGAGGGGGGGGGCTGTGAGCCCACCAGCACACCGGGATAACATAAAACAAGCCTCACGAATGTGTATGTGTGTGTACTCACCTAATTGTGCTTGCGGGAGTTGAGCTCTGGCTCTTTGGTCCCGCCTCTCAACTGTCAATCAACTGGTGTACAGGTTCCTGAGCCTACTGGGCTCTATCATATCTACACTTGAAACTGTGTATGGAGTCAGCCTCCACCACATCACTCCCTAATGCATTCCATTTGTCAACCACTCTGACACTGAAAAAGTTCTTTCTAACGTCCCTGTGTCACATTTGGGTACTCAGTTTCCACCTTTGTCCCCTTATTCGCATACCACCTGTGTTGAGTAGTTTATCTTTATCCATCCTGTCAATTCCTCTGAGAATTTTGTAGGTAGTGATCATGTCTCGCCTTAATCTTCCGTCTTCCAGTGTCGTGAGGTGCAGTTCACGCAGCCTTTCCTCATAACTCATGCCTTTTAATTCTGGGACTAGCTTAGTGGCATATCTCTAAACTTTTTCAAGCTTCGTCTCGTGCTTGATAAGGTACGGGCTCCATGCTGGGGCCGCATACTCCAGGATTGGTCTTACATATGTGGTATACAAGGTTCTGAATGATTCCTTGCACAAGTTCCTGAAGGCAGTTCTGATGCTACCCAGGTTTGCATACGCCGCAGATGTTATTCTTTTGATGTGAGCTTCAGGCGACAGGTTTGGTGTGATATCAACTTCTAGATCTTTCTCTCCATTCATGAGACTTCATCTCCTAGTCTGTATCCTGTGTCTGGCCTCCTGTTTCCACTACCCAGTTTCATTACCTTACATTTACTCACGTTGAACTTTAGTAGCCATTTGTTGGACCATTCATTCAGTTTGTCTAGGTCATCTTGTAGTCTCATACTATCTTCCTCCGTCTTAATCCTCCTCATAATTTTTGCATCATCAGCAAACAATGAGAGGAACTATTCAGTACCCTCTGCTGATATCAGAAACAGTATAGGTCCAAGGATTGAACCTTGCGGGACTCCACTGGTGACGCCTTGCCAATCTGAGGTCTCACCTCTCACAGTGACTCGCTGTCTTCTGTTGCTTAGGTACTCCCTTATTCAATGGAGTACCTTCCCTTTCACTCCTGCCTGCATCAGTGAAGGTACCCAACCACTTGGGCTGGACGGTAGAGCGACGGTCTCGCTTCATGCAGATCGGCGTTCAATCCCCGACCGTCCAAGTGGTTAGGGCACCATTCCTTTCCCCCGTCCCATCCCAAATCCTTATCCTGACCCCTTCCCAGTGCTTTATAGTCGTAATGGCTTGGCGCTTTCCCCTGATAATTCCTCCTGCCTGCATCAGGCAGAGGGAATGGAGTAGGAAAGAGGGGGAGGGAGGGAGGGGTAAAAATGCGGGTAAACATTGCAAGAAAATGCACACACACACAAATAAATTTATAAAATTCCCTAATAACTTTTATATGCTGATTATATACATTGGTCAAGGGCCGGCATTTAAACATTTTTTTGCAAGATTTTCTCGAGATCGGCTGCACCCAACATTGTGGAGTTGAGTCAGTAGCGTCTGAACAATAGTTCGAGACAATCTTAGTATGTTAACACATCTTACAAGATGACCGGATGAAGGGCCAGATGGGTGGATGAAGGGCCAGATGGGTGGATGAAGGGCCAGATGGGTGGATGATGGGCCAGATGGGTGGATGAAGGGGGAATCGATTTGAACTATCATGGGAAAGCGCCAAGCCATTACGACTACAGAGCACTTGGAAGGGGTCAAGATAAGGATTTGGCATGGGACGGGTTGAATGGGGGGAACTGATCAAAGTAATGCAAATCATACAAAAGGTCCGTGTATACCAGATGTGGTATACACGGACTTGACGAAGGCATTTAATGAATGTGACCGTGGAGTGATAGCACACAAACTGAGGTCAATAGCAATAACGAGTAAAGTAGGGCGATGGATTTTAAATGTTGTCAAATACAACACAATTTGTTGTATTTCTTCACTCTGGCTCTTTGGTCCCGCCTCTTAACTGTCAATCAACTGGTGTACAGATTCCTGAGCCTACTGGGCTCTATCATATCTACATTTGAAACTGTGTATGGAGTCAGCCTCCACCAGAACACTACTTAATGCATTCCATTTGTTAACGACTCTGACACTGAAAAAATTCTTTCTAACGTCTCTGTGGCTCATCTGGGTGCTAAGTTTCCACCTGTGTCCCCTTGTTCGTGTTCCACCCGCGCTGAAGAGTTTGCCTTTGTCCACCCTGTCAATTCCCATGAGAATTTTGTAGGTGGTTATCATGTCTCCCCTTACTCTTCTGTTTTCCAGGGTTGTGAGGTTCAGCTCCCTTAGCCTTTCCTCTTAACTCATTCCTCTCTGTTCCGGGCCCAGTCTGGTGGCATACCTCTGAATCATCTCTAACTTTGTCTTGTGTTTAACTTGGTATGGATTCCAGGCTGGTGCTGCATACTCCAGGATTGGTCTTACATAAGTGGTATACAGGGTCCTGAACGATTCCTTACACAAGTTTCTAAAGGCAGTTCTTATATTGGCCAATCTAGCATATGCCGCTGATGATATCCTTTTGATGTGGGCCTCTGGGGACAGGTTCGGAGTGATATCAACCCCCAGATCTTTCTCTCTATTTGACTCTTGCAGGATTTCACCTCCCAGACGGTACCTTGTGTTCAGCCTTCTGCTCCCTTCGCCTAATTTCATTACTTTACATTTCCTGAGTTGAACTTTAGCAGCCATTTTCTAGACCATTCCTCCAGTTTGTCCAGGTCGTCCTGTAGTCTCTCTCTATCTTCATCTGTTTTGATTCTTCTCACAATTTTTGCATCATCAGCAAACATTGAGAGGAATGAGTCTATACCCTCTGGAAGGTCGTTTACATATACTAGAAACAGGATGGGTCCGAGTACAGAGCCCTGTGGAACCCCGCTGGTGACATCTCGCCACTCTGATGCCTCCCCTTCCCCGTTACTCGCTGTTTCCTATTGCTTAGATACTCCCTTATCCACTGGAGCACCTTACCTTTTACTCCTGCCTGCTGCTCCAACTTTTGTAACAGCCTTTTGTGAGGTACTGTATCAAAGGCTTTCTGACAGTCCAAGAAAATGCAGTCTGCCCACCCTTCTCTTTCCTGCCTAATTTGTGTTGCTTGGTCGTAGAATTGTATTAGGCGTGTGAGGCACGATTTACCATCTCTGAACCCATGCTGGTGGTGTGTTACAAAGCTGTTTCCCTCCAGATGCTCTACGAGCCTTTTCCTCACAATCTTCTCCATCACCTTGCATGGTATACAAGTTACGGAAACTGGCCTGTAGTTAAGTGCCTCTTGCCTGTCACCTTTTTTGTAAATTGGGACTACATTAGCTGTCTTCCAGCTTTCCGGAAGGTCTCCTGTTTCCAGTGACCTGTTATACACCATAGAGAGTGGCACACTTAGTGCTTCTGCACCTTCTTTTAGAATCCATGGTGAGATTCTGTCAGGCCCAACAGCCTTTGCCACATTCAGCTCTACGTGCAACTGTGCAACCTACGCAAGGTTACACAGTTGCACAACTAAATGGCTACAAAATGTCAACATTAAGAGGAACGCCAAGAGAGTGTGTTCCCTGGAGGCTGTAGATTTCTTCGATCTCCGAAGCTGGGCAGGAACCGAGGATGTTGGCCTATGTATGGGGGATGGGGGGGGGCTCTATTAGTCTAAATACAGCAGGCTTCCTGTCCCCGATAACTGGAATTATTTCGTCCCCTCAAGAAGAAGAGGAGAGAGAGATGAGGGGGACGATATCTGAACTCCATCATTTATGTAATAATATTAATAATTTATGTTAATAATAATAAATTATGTTAATAATAATGGTAATAATTATGTTAATATTAAGAATTCAATCAAGCTTTTGGTTTTCATACTGTGAAGGGCATCGTTGCCTCTACAAGATCACTACAGACAGGGGACTTGAAGTCCATTCGTTATATAAGAGCTTTATATTAATTACCTACGTTATTGGGATATTTTAATGTTTACGTTAGTGTGAGGACTTTGATATTCCAGGTCATGAAAGCCTTCGGCTCGCAGTCAGGTGATGTGGGGCAAGCATCACTGGTTCTCACTTTGAGTCCATGAAAATAATTATAAGATGATGGACAATATTGCTCTCTGTCTCTCCCTGTCTGTCTGTCTGTCTGTCTGTCTGTCTGTCTGTCTGTCTGTCTCTCTCTCTCTCTCTCTCTCTCTCTCTCTCTCTCTCTCTCTCTCTCTCTCTCTCTCTCTCTCTCTCTCTCTCTCTCTCTCTCTCTCCCCCTGCTCTTAAAGATGCCTCAGCCCACGTAGAGGAGACGCCTGGTAGCATATCTGCGAGGCTGACAAATTAATTTACAATCCCCTTGTAATGAGAGCAAGCTCGTTCCTCCTCCTCGGTCTGGCCTTAATATTCCAGCTCTGCTTTCTCTCGTAAAATACGTCGTCATATTCTTCAGCATCATATTTCCCAATTCATTGGTACCCTATTTCTCACTTTCATTGGTACCCCTATTTCTCACTGTAATTGGTAGCCTCTCGCTTTCATTAAGTAGCGAAGCATCGGTTTGGAAGAAATAGGAGAGTAAATAGGTAAAGAAATATAGTTACAAAATATTCACGTTGAACCAATACCCTCTGATTTCAGGCTGTTCTTTCGATCTGCCAATCGATCTGATTGGCCGGTTATTGTTTAATCAGGAACGTACGACTCTAAGCAGCCCATCTGATCTACCGAGGCCTCTAGGAATTCTTGCTTGTTCCTCGTCCGTCCATAGCTTGGACGTTTGTTCAATAAATCCCTGGATTATATGTTTAACAGATCTCTCACCCTGTCCATGGAGGAAAGGAGAAAATGTGTTTATGCTGGTTAGCATTGTAAATGTGTGACCACACGCATTTACAATGTGCATTTTCTACATTTTCTACCACGTCTGTGGTAGAAAATTAATAATAAAAAAGTAGCTTGGACGTGGCACTGAAGGCATTGCTGAGAGACATGTCACGGAGTGAAGATGGAGTGGGCGGTTATGACTAGTGGGGTCCCACAGGGCTGTGTTGGGTGCCACAGGGCTCTGTGTTGGGTGCCACAGGGCTCTGTGCTGGGTCCCACAGGGCTCTGTGCTGGGTCCCACAGGGCTCTGTGCTGGGTCCCACAGGGCTCTGTGCTGGGTCCCACAGGGCTCTGTGCTGGGTCCCACAGGGCTCTGTACTGGGTCCCACAGGGCACTGTGCTGGGTCCCACAGGGCACTGTGCTGGGTCTCACAGGGCACTGTGCTGGGTCTCACAGGGCACTGTGCTGAGTCCCACAGGGCTCTGTGCTGGGTCCCACAGGGCTCTGTGCTGGGTCCCACAGGGCACTGTGCTGGGTCTACTGGTTTTCTTAAAGTAAGACAAAGACCTTAACACTGTAGTGACACTTAACACTATAGTTCTCTCAAGTGAGGGGCGGAATCGACCCGTTCTCCTAATAACCCGTCGCGTTTTGACGTATACTCCACCTAAGGCCAAACCTGTTGTACTAGAAAATGGTACGGCTCGCGAAATTGACAGACTTGCCGTTTTCTGTTCGTGGGGTCTTCTGGTAGATTTTGCGAGTCAACACAGTTTTAACAGACTTCAA
>WNGS01005641.1:8781951-8797577 GCA_020271785.1 Procambarus virginalis
TTAAATATAACTGATATCAACACGAGCGCACTAAATTTGAAAGAGAAATTGAAAACATGCCATGCACTCGGGCCCAGGTCCCAGACTCATGGAATTCAATATTTATAAAGAAATGCAAAGTGCCGGTAGCACAGGCACTCAGTATAGTGTGGAGGAGAGCTTGGACACGGGGGAGATACCAGATGCACTTAAAGTAGCAGACATAGCCCCTCTACACAAGGGAGGGAGCAAAGCATTGGCAAAGAATTATAGACCAGTTGCACTAACATCGCACATAATAAAAGTATTTGAGAGAGTGATTAGGAGTCAGGTCACCAATTTCATGGAGACCAATGACCTTCACAACCCAGGCCAACATGGATTTCGAGCGGGAAGATCGTGCCTCTCACAGCTACTTGAGCACTACGATAAAGTCACTGAGGCATTAGAAGAAAAACAGAATGCTGATGTGATATACACGGACTTCGCAAAGGCTTTCGATAAATGTGACCATGGCGTGATAGCACACAAATGAAGTCAATGGGAATAACCGGTAAAGTAGGACGCTGGATACTCAGTTTTCTGTCAAACAGGACTCAGCGAGTAACGGTCAACCATATAAAATCTAGTCCAAGTGCAGTTAAAAGCTCTGTACCTCAGGGTACAGTCCTTGCACCGCTGCTTTTCCTTATTCTCATATCAGATATAGACAAAAATACAAGTCACAGCTTCGTATCATCCTTTGCAGATGACACAAAAATCAGTATGAAAATTACCTCGGCTGAAGACATTGAAAAACTTCAAGCTGATATAATAAAGTTTTCGACTGGGCATCAGAAAATAATATGATGTTTAACAGTGATAAATTCCAGGTACTCAGGTACGGTAAAAATGAGGACCTTAAACATAATACAGGGTACAAAACACAATCAAATGTGCCCATAGTAGGAAAACAGCATGTAAAGGATTTGGGAATAATGATGTCTGACGACCTAACGTTTAGGGAGCATAACCAAGCAAATATTGCGACAGCCAGAAAAATGATAGGATGGATTACGAGAACTTTCAAATCCAGGGATCCCATCACAATGGTTGTACTCTTCAAGTCACTTGTGCTGTCCCGTCTTGAGTACTGTTCAGTACTCACTTCCCCCTTCAGAGCAGGAGAGATTGCCGAAATAGAGGGAATACAGAGAACATATACAGCACGTATAGACGCGATAAAGCACCTAAATTATTGGGATCGTCTCAAAGCTCTCCAAATGTACTCACTAGAAAGAAGACGAGAGAGATATCAAATAATATACACCTGGAAGATACTGGAGGGCCAGGTCCCAAATCTACACAGTAAAATAACAACGTACTGGAGTGAACGATATGGAAGAAAATGCAGAATGGAACCAGTGAAGAGCAGGGGTGCCATAGGCACAATCAGAGAACACTGTATAAACATCAGAGGTCCGCGGTTGTTCAACGTCCTCCCAGCGAGCATAAGAAATATTGCCGGAACAACCGTGGACATCTTCAAGAGGAAACTAGATTTATTCCTCCAAGGAGTTCCGGACCAGCCGGGCTGTGGTGGGTATGTGGGCCTGCGGGCCGCTCCAAGCAACAGCCTAGTGGACCAAACTCTCACAAGTCAAGCCTGGCCTCGGGCCGGGCTTGGGGAGTAGAAGAACTCCCAGAACCCCATCAACCAGGTATCAACCAGGTATCAACCAGATGGGCAATGGTAGTAATGATGACAGTAATAATAATAATAATCTTGTGTACATTGTTTGAGGATTGAAGATTCTTCATTGTGTCATTTTGCTTAATTCTCTTGTTACGTTTTGTCATTCTTGTCGTTTCATTTTCTCATCGGTGTGTTCGACTCCGCTACTTCATAGAGGTGAACAGACACTTGACCCTTCACCTATGAGAGAGAGAGAGAGAGAGGTGAACAGTCAAGTTATATGCATTTGTCAAGGAGAGAAACTTGACAGGGATGAACAATCAACCACAGAAGGTGATTGTAGTGCTTTTCAAATGCTAACCTAACCTATAAACATAAATACACAGATTGTGTTTTGGTGAGGTGTAGGTGTTTTGGCTGCACACAGGTGTTATCCCTACACAGCAGGTGTTATTCATTTTCTACGGCAGTTATCCACTCTCATTTACGGTGTGAAATTTACTAGTTATTGGCGCTTCACAAGATGGCCCTAGAAATCTTGTGTAGATGGCTTCAGAAGATTTTCGAGTCACAAAATTATAATCGACGGCTGAGATGAAGTGGATGCTGGGTGAGGCATCATAAGGTTATTTTCCCTCTCAGTATTGTATTATGTATTGTATTATTGTATTATGCAAAACCTTGTAGATCTGAGGCAAAGTGAAATCTACGCAAGTCCATCTATCATATTATCATGCAAGAGGAGCCTCACATCTATGGATCATCCAGTGAGACTGGATGATCTCCTAAATGTTACATCTCCTAGCATCTCTAACTTCTCCTAGATGTTAGAGACCAGCAGACTCCTAGATGTTACAACTGCTCGGCTTAGACTCTGCTATAAGTATCTTTGGGACTGTTCATTATCTGCTGATGTAGACCTGACCAAATGTAAACTGTGTCAACAAAGTTACTCGCACACCCTCCATCACTGTGGTGGAATGCGAATCGATACGTAAATTCAGAGACATTTCTATAACAAATGTTCGAGATGCGTAAATATTTAATTCAAAATGATCTGCTACCCGAAATCTTAGCCAAATATCCTCAGTTTGCTAACTGTTGGTAGTAACTAAGTGATTGTAACCTATCCACCGCTGCCCACTGGATGGGGGGCGGTGTGCAGGACAAACATATCAATTGTGACACTAGCTCTCCACATAGGTCAGTTGCTTAATTTAGAAACTGTACTTGTGGTCGATCTCGAGCCCATTGATGTAACGATGTGCATTGAATTTTGTAACTAGCTCATCAAGACTGTAACTTGCTTAGCTAAATGAATTTTGGAGTTCAGTCCCTGAGCCAATATGCGACTCCATAACCCTTTCCACTTCCGCCCACAGGATGGGTATGGGGTACATAATAAATGAACTAAACTAACGGATTACATCAACCATTAGTATTATCTTATCCGGTTAAAACAGCATCAATCATCAATATTATATTTATTATGTATTTGTATAATATTTTGCTTTGATGTATAATTTCGCCCGTTGTTGTAAATAGACTGTTCATTCTGTCGCATTAAGCAAATTTACAAAATTTTGCTTGCGTGAAAGTTTTAAATTTGTAATAGTATATATTAATATGGAAAAGGTTCAAAGGTTTGCCACCAGACCAGTACCCGAACTGAGGGGTATGAGCTACGAGGAGAGACTACGGGAACTAAACCTCACGTCACTGGGAGACAGAAGCGTTAGAGGGGACATGATCACCACATACAAGATTCTCAGAGGAATTGATAGGGGTAGATAAAGACAGGCTATTTAACACAAAGGACACACGCACTAGGGGACACAGGTGGAAATTGAGTGCCCAAATGAGCCATAGAGACGTTAGAAAGAATTTTTTCAGTGTCAGAGTAGCAGACAAATGGAATGCATTAGGAAGTGATGTGGTGGAGGCTGACTCCATACACAGTTTAAAGTGTACATATGATAGAGCCCAATAGGCTCAGGAACCTGTACATTAGTTGATTGACAGTTGAGAGGCGGGACCACAGAGCCAGAGCTTAACCCCCACAAGCACAATTAGGCGAGTACATACACACAATAGTCGAGTACAGGCATTCAAGCATACGCCATATTTTAATTGTTATAGTTTCATGCAAGTTAGTTGGCCATTTTGGTGTAGTTACCCTTAGAACCAGACTTGACCGGACACATTTTCTCTTACAGTTGGAGAACATCGGCTCCTCCCTGGCCTACCTGGCTGGGGTCGGAGTGGCCCTTGACGGACTCACTGCCAAGGACATCAAAGACGGCAATCTCAAGGCCATCCTCTCGCTCTTCTTTGCTCTCTCCAGGTAAGTGTATCACTACGTAAGTGTATCACTACGTAAGTGTATCACTACGTAAGTGTATCTCCAGCTATCACTACGGGCTATACTGCAGAAACACAGTACGTATTGAGAAATTCACTAGAAACCGTACCTTGAGGTGCTTCCGGGGCCCAACGTTCCCGCGGCCCGGTTGTCGACCAGGCCTCCTGGTTGCTGGACTGGTCAACCAGAAGCTTTATGAAGATTCGAACCTGCACACTGGCTACACCCAAGCATGCACTCTAAACCACTCGGCCACGACATGCTTAAAAAGCAATACAACCTGGGACTCCACTGAATCCTCTAGGGGTCCTGAGGCTTCCACTGAAGCCAAGTTAGGGTTTCAGGCATTAGCAGCATACACTCTGGCTGTGGTGTCGCAGTTTGACCTCCAACGTGTGATTTTTCTCATCGATACATAACATTAATGTGATTTGTTCATATTTTGTATTGAAGACTTGCGGTGAATTGCTTAATATTTTGGGTTCTTCCCGCATGAGACTTCATTAGGTCTGTGTGGCCTCATAGTGGCCGCTTGGAGGGAGGGAACTATCAGGGGGGAAAGCGCCAAGCCATTACGACTATATAGCGTGGGAAGGGGTCAGGATAAGGATTGGGGATGGACGCGGGGAAGGATGGTGCCCAACCACTTGGACGGTCGGGGATTGAACGCAGACTTGCATGACGCCAGACCGTCGCTCTACCGTCCAGCCCAAGTGCTTGGGCAGGAGTTGATCATCAAAGTGGCCGCTTGCAGAGCATTACAAAAAATTATAGAAAGTCATTTCAGTGAATTTGGTTAGTTTTGTAACACCAGAGCAAATATCAGTATATGGAAATGCGATGACACTACTGAAGAAAATGAAGGGACGACGACGTTTCGGTCCGTCCTGGACCATCTCAACTCGATTGTGAGAGCGTTACAAGATCAAGTCGACATTCGACTTGAGAATGGTCCAGGACGGACCGAAACGTCGTCGTCCCTTCATTTTCTAGTGTGTGGATTGGTCAACATACTTCAGCTACGTTATTGTGACTCATCGCCTGAATACTGAAGGTTCGAAGGAAGACTTGAAAACTGCGGGAGAATTAATGGACGCCAAATTTGGTTCGGAAAGTAGCATATGAAGATCAGTCGAGACAAAGTACTTGTTGACACCTGTATGTAAAGTGAAGATGATAGAAAATTCCACTGAAAGTCTCTGAAAGTAATGATTAATCAGGCCCTAAAATATAGACAACAGTGAACAACAGAGCTCAGTATTAAGGCCCAATTATTATTATAAAAAATGGGATGATATTACAGCGGTTACTTAACAGTAAAGTATTTGTATATACTATACAATGTTATACCAGTAATGTCGCGCAAGGTTTTATTACAAGATGTGTCAGTACAAGGAATAGTAACCTCACCTTGTAGTTCTGATGAGAACCCATGAGATGGTGGGGTGGGGGTGGGTGGGGTGGGAGGGGGGTGGGGTGGGGGGGTGGGGGGGTTGTAGTAAGATCACCTTACTAGAGAATAATCATAATCCTTTGTTTTAGAAATATGACGAACCTTACCCCACCCCCCTCTCCTAAACTTAGAACAAGGGAAGTTATGACTGAAATAGATGACTAGCATAAATAAAGTTGACTTCATTTTGCTGGTCAGATTAGATCACAAGTCATTAAAATGTTACGAGCTTAATGGAAGATAGTAGTCGTAGTGCAGTATCGGTTTGGCAATAAAGCTGCAACCGTTTGCAACAATATGCCAAGTAATAGTATCTTTGCAACTATATGCAAGATTATATCTGGCAAGTTATTTTGAGTTCGACTGATAAGTGAATCTAAGCAGCCAGATATATAAGAGGACCTCCCTGGCATGGGCTGCCGGATGTATAAGAGGGCCTCCCTGGCTTGGGCAGCCGGATATATAAGAGGACCTCCCTGGCTTGGCCAGCCGGATATATAAGAGGACCTCCCTGGCTTGGGCAGCGGATATATTAGAGGACCTCCCTGGCTTGGGCAGCCGGATATATTAGAGGACCTCCCTGGCTTGGGTAGTAAGCCAGTTGTAGTGTTTCATTTGTATGGTCTCATTGTATTTTTAAAATCTAATTTTGCTTTATTTTATCTTTATTTTGGATGAATTTGATCTAAAAATGATGAGTCAAATTGATGTAACACTCTTGACAAGTCACATTTTTACCGAAAGATGTATAATAATAATAATAATAATATAATATAATAATAATAATAATAATTTTATTTTTAAAATATGTATACGAACATGTTTAATACGAACAATTATGGGTAAATGAATTACATATTAAATAAAATCACTCCTACGAAGTGTAAATCAATTTACACTTTACGTAACATTGTAGCAGATACAAGCAACAGCAGAGCAAGCTCAGCAAGAGAGAAAAGACTTGAGAAGCTGAGAGAGAAGAAGCAAGAGAGTGAGATGGTGACCACCGCCGCCTCCAAGTGAGTACCCTTCTAAGATGTGTTATCAGAAATGTATTCAAACGGTGAAGTATCCCTTTACATGGCAATGTGTAATACATTTAATAATTCATTCTTCCATGTTCGTGTTGAATCGAGGGGTGGTGTTGGGGCGTACTAGAATACAAATAGTTATCCCTGTATGATCTACCGTTTTCTGTAAGAAGTTACGGGTTCGTTTTCTTTCATTCCCTCGTGTCGTTGCAGGGGGGAAACTCTGTAAAATCTGGAGTGCACATTTAGATACATTTAGCATGCTGTGTTTGCGGTGACAAAGAATTCACGAAACTCAATTACATTATTTTATTGATTATAGGGAGAACACAATCCTTTCAACGGTGTTCCTATTTACTGTGGCGGGTTTCTGATCACCTAGCCATGTTCAGGATTATTGTGGTGCGTTCTTTGACCAGTGTGGGTGTCCCTGATCACTGTTACCTGTTACTTGATTACTGTTGCCTGTCCCTTGATCATTCTGGCGCGTCCCTCAGCACTCAGGCATCTCTCTGATCACTCAGGCATCTCTCTGATCACTCAGGCGTCTCTCTGATCGCTGAGTGACCATAAGATTTCCATAACCCATCTTCAATGGGGAGGATATGTAAATGTAATTCAATTTCGCGTCTACTTCACTGGAGAATGAGGCTAAAACTCTATCCAGACCATTCTGCGTCCCCACCCCTTTCCCCTTGAACACCCAGACATCCCCCTCACCCGTCCTAATAATAATATTAGGACCTATTATTAATAATAATAATTATAATTATTAATTTATAGTAATTATAATTTATATTAATTATTATTTATATAATTATAATTATTAATAATATTATTAATTAGGTCCTAATAATATTAGGACCTAATAATAATATTAGGTCCTGCGTGCTCCCCACACTCGCCCACAGCCACCTTAACACCCACACCTCCTCCCCACTTACAAGGACAACACCACACCTCCTCCCCATTTACAAGGACAACACCCACACCTCCTCCCCACTTACAAGGACAACACCCACACCTACCACCCTACACAGACAGCACCCTCACCTTCACCCATACAAAGACAACAACACCCACACCTTTCTCAGTTCACTTTCACATTACACAACCCAATACAGCCATGTCCTTCACAACCCCTTCATGGAGGAAGTGGCTCCCTGCGCTCGTGTGTGTGTGTGTGTGTGTGTGTGTGTGTACTCGCCTATATGTACTCACCTATATGTGTCTGCAGGATCGAGCATTGACTCTTGGATCCCACCTTTCGAGCATCAGTTGTTTACAGCAATGACTCCTGTCCCATTTCCCTATCATACCTGGTTTTAAAATTATAAATAGTATTTGCTTCCACAACCTGTTCCTTGAGTGCATTCCATTTTCCCACTACTCTCACGCTAAAAGAAAACTTCCTAACATCTCTGTGACTCATCTGAGTTTCCAACTTCCATCCATGTCCCCTTGTTCTGTTACTATTCCGTGTGAACATTTCGTCTATGTCCAATCTGTCAATCCCTCTTGAGTATTTTATACGTTCCTATCATGTCCCCTCTCTCCCTTCTTCTTTCTAGTGTCGTAAGGCACAGTTCCCTCAGGCGCTCCTGTGTGTGTGTGTGTGTGTGTGTGTGTGTGTGTGGGTGTGTGGTGTGTGTGTGTGTGGTGTGGTGTGTGTGTGTGTATGTGTGTGTGTGTACTCACCTAGTTACTCACCTAGCTGTGTTTGCGGGGGTTGAGCTCTGGCTCTTTGGTCCCGCCTCTCAACCGTCAATCAACAGGTGTACAGTTTCCTGAGCCTATTGGGCTCTATCATATCTACACTTGAAACTGTGTATGGAGTCAGCCTCCACCACATCGCTTCCTAATGCATTCCATTTGTCAACCACTCTGACACTAAAAAAGTTCTTTCTGATATCTCTGTGGCTCATTTGGGCACTCAGTTTCCACCTGTGTCCCCTAGTGCGTGTGCCCCTTGTGTTAAACAGCCTGTCTTTATCAACCCTGTCGATTCCCCTGAGAATCTTGAATGTGATGATCATGTCTCCCCTAACTCTTCTGTCTTCCAACGAAGTGAGGTTTAATTCCTTAGTCTCTCCTCGTAGCTCATACCTCTCAGCTCGGGTACTAGTCTGGTGGCAAACCTTTGAACCTTTTCCAATTAGTCTTATGCTTGACTAGATAGGGACTCCATGCTGGAGCCGCATACTCCAGGATTGGTCTGACATATGTGGTATATAATGTTCTGAAAGATTCCTTACACAAGTTTCTAAAGGCCGTTCTTATGTTAGCCAACCTGGCATATGCTGCTGATGTTATCCTCTTGATATGAGCTTCACGGGACAGGTCTGGCGTGATATCAACCCCAGGTCTTTCTCTCTGACTCTTGAAGTATTTCATCTCCCAAATGGTACCTTGTACCTGGTCTCCTGCTTCCTACCCCTATCTTCATTACATTACATTTGCTTGGGTTAAACTCTAACAGCCATTTGTTCGACCATTCCTGCAGCTTGTCCAGGTCTTCTTGAAGCCTCAAGCTGTCCTCCTCTGTCTTAATCCTTCTCATAATTTTGGCGTCGTCAGCAAACATTGAGAGGAATGAGTCTATACCCTATGTGTGTGTGTGTGTGTGTGTGTGTGTGTGTGTGTGTGTGTGTGTGTGTGTGTGTGTGTGTGTGTGTGTGTCGCCCGCCTGCCCGCCCGTCTGCAGTCTAGGATGCAATATGGTAATCAGCTGATTAATGTGTTCATTTCCAAGGGAGAAACTCGGTTAGGGGAATGTTAATGTTTTAAGATGATTAGTACATAACTCCTGGATGAATTGTCGTTACCTCTGGGTGACACAGTTCACGTGTGCCCCTGGGTGACACAGTCCACGTGTGCCCCTGGGTGACACTGTCCACGTGTGCCCCTGGGTGACACTGTCCACGTGTGCTCCTGGGTGACACAGTTCACGTGTGCCCCTGGGTGACACTGTCCACGTGTGCTCCTGGGTGACACTGTCCACGTGTGCTCCTGGGTGACACAGTCCACGTGTGCCCCTGGGTGACACTGTCCACGTGTGCCCCTGGGTGACACTGTCCACGTGTGCCTCTGGGTGACACTGTCCACGTATGCCTCTGGGTGACACTGTCCACGTGTGCTCCTGGGTGACACAGTCCACGTGTGCCCCTGAGTGACACTGTCCACGTGTGCCCCTGGGTGACACTGTCCAGGTGTGCCCCTGGGTGACACTGTCCAGGTGTGCCCCTGGGTGACACTGTCCACGTGTGCCTCTGGGTGACACTGTCCACGTGTGCCTCTGGGTGACACTGTCCACGTGTGCCTCTGGGTGACACTGTCCACGTGTGCCTCTGGGTGACACAGTCCACGTGTGCCTCTGGGTGACACAACACATTGATCAACTATCAACTACCGACCCTTCCATACCACCGTTCCTGAACGTCGCTCACACAACATACCAACAGGTAAGGCCAGGTGAACTCACCAGCAGAAAGCACCAAGCTGGTATAACTCTACGGCTCCTGGAAGGGATCTGGTCATTCGGAAATACCATAACTGTTTATCAAAGAAGCTGCAGCAGATTAGAGCTCTGTGGACGCTCTATCACTTCCCCCAAGTGACTGGGGTAAGTGATGGAGCTCTGTGAGCGCTCTATCACTTCCCGCAAGTGACTGGGGTAAGTGATGGAGCTCTGTGGACGCTCTATCACTTCCCCCCAAGTGACTGGGGTAAGTGATGGAGCTCTGTGGACGCTCTATCACTTCCCCCAAGTGACTGGGGTAAGTGATGGAGCTCTGTGGACGCTTTATCACTTCCCCCAAGTGACTGGGGTAAGTGATGGAGCTCTGTGGACGCTCTATCACTTCCCCCAAGTGACTGGGGTAAGTGATGGAGCTCTGTGGACGCTCTATCACTTCCCCCAAGTGACTGGGGTAAGTGATGGAGCTCTGTGAGCGCTCTATCACTTCCCCCAAGTGACTGGGGTAAGTGATGGAGCTCTGTGGACGCTCTATCACTTCCCCCAAGTGACTGGGGTAAGTGATGGAGCTCTGTGGACGCTCTATCACTTACCCCAGTCACTTGGGGAAAGTGAAATTTAATTAATCTTGAAGGGATAATAAATTTGAGTTTCATCCCTGCATTATGTATTCAAGTATGTTATATATTTTTACGGAGGCAAATAGTGATGACCGCGTGGGATACTCTTGGGGATTGGGGGTTGGAACCAGGCGCGCTTTTCTGGGGAGTCATCTGCATATGCTAGCAGAATCGAGCTTTAGCTCCCGGGCCAACCAAATTTGTAACTGTAGGATACAGTAAGCTTCAGCTACATCTTGATCTTACACATGACTTTGATTTGTACTTTTAATGCTCAAGTGTTGTTGTGATCTTCAACTTTGCCTATTTGTTTCTGCCTGGTCCGGGAATCGAACCCGGGCCACAGAATTACGAGTCCTGCGCGCTGTCAACTCATCTATCAGAGCCTATCAGACTCTATATTCACCTAGTTGTGCTTGCTGGGGTTGAGCTCTGCTCTTTCGGCCCGCATCTCAACTGTCAATCAACTGGTGTACAGATTCCTGAGCCTACTGGGCTCTATCTTATCTACATTTGAAACTGTGTATGGAGTCAGCCTCCACCACATCACTGCCTAATGCATTCCATCCGTTAACTACTCTGACACTGAAAAAGTTCCTTCTAACGTCTCTGTGGCTCAAGTAGGTACTCAGTTTCCACCTGTGTCCCCTTGTTCGCGTCCCACCAGTGTTGAATAGTTTATCCTTGTTTACCCGGTCAATTCCTCTGAGGATTTTGTAGGTTGTGATCATGTCTACCCATACTCTTCTGTCTTCCAGTGTCGTAAGGTGCATTTCCCGCAGCCTTTCCTCGTAACTCATGCCTCTTAGTTCTGGGACTAGTCTAGTGGCATACCTTTGGACTTTTTCCAGCTTCGTCTTGTGCTTGACAAGGTGCGGGCTCCATGCTAGGGCCGCATACTCCAAGATTGGTCTTACATATGTGGTGTACAAGATTCTGAATGATTCCTTACACAGGTTCCTGAACGCTGTTCTGATGTTAGCCAGCCTCGCATATGCCGCAGACGTTATTCTTTTTATGTGGGCTTCAGGAGACAGGTTTGGTACTCACCTAGTTGTTCTTGCGGGGGTTGAGCTTTGGCTCTTTGGTCCCGCCTTTCGACCGTCAATCAACAGATGTACAGATTCCTGAGCCTACTGGGCTTCATGATTGTGTGTGTGGATGTGCACTCAGATATGCTTACAGGGTCGATCTCGAGTCTTAGCCCCGCCTTGCGAACGTGTGTGTATATGTCACTGTCTATATCTGTGTGTGTCACTGTCTATATCTGTGTCGTATAGCTGTGTCTGTGTCCGTCGGCGACTCTCTCCCGTGTCACCTCATTCCCCAGCGCCGCCCTCGACGTGCGGACACAGGGAGAAAGATACACCTGCGAAATAATACACCCTCGGACACATAAAACACCCGGCCACTTCCCGGCGCCTCGCAGGGGGATACCATCTTGACGTGCCCACCTAAGTTAATTTGCATAACGTCTTCCATAATTGGATAGAGGGCGGCGGTGGGTGTGGGGCAGCGGGTGTGAGGCAGCGGGTGTGGGGCAGCGGGTGTGAGGCAGCGGGTGTGAGGCGCGGGGCTCCACACACCCCCTACACCCAACCCTCCAACCTTCTCAAGGACGTTCGTCCCTACAAGAAAGTCTTAAACCCTATTGTTGAATTTCCACGTAGATGTAGCGTGGAGCGTGAAGAAAGGCTAAATTTTAGAGTCCATGATAAGGCCAGTCTTGCAAAAAAGTCTGGAAATATATTCCAGGAAGAATTATGGAAATTTGATTTCTCGCGCCTTCTGATTGTTGGAGCTAATTGATTCTTAATTACTCAACTCGCGTATAAATGGAAGTTAACGACTCTTCGGTCCGTCCTGGACCCCTGAGGTCGTGCCAAGGAAGAGTGGTAATATTAGACAATTTATATTAACTCGACTTAATTCGAAATGTCACAACTTAAATAAGGGTCCAAGACGGACCGAGACGTCGTCACATATAGGGTCCAGGGCGGACCGAGACGTCGTCACATAAGGGTCCAGGACGGACCGAGACGTCGTCACATAAGGGTCCAGGACGGACCGAGACGTCGTCACATAAGGGTCCTGGGAGGACCGAGACGTCGTCACATAAGGGTCCAGGGAGGACCGAGACGTCGTCACATAAGGGTCCTGGACGGACCGAAACATTGTCACATAAGGGTCCAGGACGGACCGAAACATCGTCACATAAGGGTCCAGGACGGACCGAAACATCGTCACATAAGGGTCCTGGACGGACCGAAACATCGTCACGTTAATTTCTCACATGTGGGTTGGGTTACTGGTTTCAGCCCCGTTATTGTGACGTTCTCCGTGTAAAGGGCTATCATCGTCAGCTCAGAACTGTTCAAGGATTGTTTTTGTTCTATATTATAAAATATTATTGCTGCTTCCGCGGGAGTGTAGCGTGTTGTGACTTTTTTGTCCGTCTGTTTAGTTGTCTGCCTGTCTTCCTGTCTGCCTGTCTTCCTGTCTACTTGCCCGTTTTCCGGTCTGGACAGGCTAGTGCTCTGAACAGGGGGGGGGGACATGAACGTTACAATTGTCAATGGGGCTTACGTTGGGGCTTCAAGAGTGTATGTGGACGTTGGGGCTTCAAGAGTGTATGTGGGCGTTGGGGCTTCAAGAGTGTATGAGGACGTTGGGGCTTCAAGAGTGTATGAGGGCGTTGGGGCTTCAAGAGTGTATGAGGGCGTTGGGGCTTCAAGAGTGTATGTGGGCGTTGGGGCTTCAAGAGTGTATGTGGGTGTTGGGGCTTCAAGAGTGTATGAGGGCGTTGGGGCTTCAAGAGTGTATGAGGGCGTTGGGGCTTCAAGAGTGTATGAGGGCGTTGGGGCTTCAAGAGTGTATGTGGCCGTTGGGGCTTCAAGAGTGTATGAGGGCGTTGGGGCTTCAAGAGTGTATGTGGCCGTTGGGGCTTCAAGAGTGTATGTGGCCGTTGGGGCTTCAAGAGTGTATGTGGGTGTTGGGGCTTCAAGAGTGTATGAGGCCGTTGGGGCTTCAAGAGTGTATGTGGCCGTTGGGGCTTCAAGAGTGTATGTGGACGTCGGGGCTTCAAGAGTGTATGAGGGTGTTGTGGCTTCAAGAGTGTATGAGGGCGTTGTGGCTTCAAGAGTGTATGAGGGCGTTGGGGCTTCAAGAGTGTATGTGGCCGTTGGGGCTTCAAGAGTGTATGAGGGCGTTGGGGCTCGAAGAGTGTATGTGGCCGTTGGGGCTTCAAGAGTGTATGAGGGTGTTGGGGCTTCAAGAGTGTATGAGGGCGTTGGGGCTTCAAGAGTGTATGTGGCCGTTGGGGCTTCAAGAGTGTATGTGGGCGTTGGGGCTTCAAGAGTGTATGTGGCCGTTGGGGCTTCAAGAGTGTATGTGGGCGTGAACATAGCCAAACCCTCAGTAAGGGTGACAGGTACAAAGGGATCCAATAACTCCGGCGCTGAAGAAGGCCTGGCCGCGAGGCAGCGGAGGGCAGTCGCTAGCTGCTATAGCCTGCCAGTGACGCTGATGGATGGATGGCGCCGCTGCAGACCCCAGCTGTGGGAGTTAAGGACGGCTCCATCATGGATCATTAATCCATCCACCCTGGATCATTAATGCGTCTCTGCTTGCCTCCCCACCTGTCCTCTTATCCAATACGACCCATATATATTTTTTTACAGAATCTGCCAATCCGTCTAAAAAGCGACGTATTAGCAAAATCTAATGCAACGTGATGTTGACGTTTTCTAAACATCTTTGCCTCAGTGGGTTGGGTGGGTTGATAGGGTTGGTAAGTTATTTTTGGTTAGGCAAAATAGTAAATTATTTACAGGGTGGTAAATGAAAAGAACTGATTGTGGTTCGAGGCCGCCGAGGGTTTTGCCCTCCTGGGACAGGATTTATCAATCATTTACGAAACCTGTACATCTTGAAACTTGGTCTAACGTCCTGGGCTCACAACCGAGGGACCCAGGGCTCAATTACTCGGGTAGGGCAGAAACAGTTGGGCATGTTTCCTTGCACCTGATGCCTCTATTCACCTAGCAGGTAAATAGATACCTGGGAGTTATAGGCAGAAACAGTTAGGCACGTTTCCTTTCACCTGATGCCTCTATTCCCCCCCAGCAGGAAAATATGTATCTTGTTGAGATATCTTGAGATGATTTCGGGGCTTTAGTGTCCCCGCGGCCCGGTCCTCGACCAGGTCTACCTAGGAGTTCTCGGCAACTACCGTGGGTTGTATCGTGGGTACACTCTTCCTGCCCATGATGGCGTGAATTGTATGGGTTGTATTTTATTTTGTATGTAAGAATTGTATGGGTATTTATGCGGCTGCCCGAGATTGTATGGAGTGTTACAGAGGCCTTGTGTTAACCTGGTTGATGGGGTTCTGGAAGGTTTTCTACTCCACAAGCCCGGCCCGAGGCCAGGCTCGACCTGTGAGAGCTTGGTCCACCAGGCTGTTGCTTGGAGCGGCCCGCAGGCCACATACCCGCCACAGCCCGGTTGGTCCGGCACTCCTTGGAGAATACTGTCCAGTTTCGTAAATTGACCGCTGGACAGATCATCATCTTTTGCCTTGTGACGTCCGGTCGATCCGGTTGGTCTTCAGTCGATCTTGCCCGCACTTAAGGACGTCTCGACCAACAGGGAGCCGCGAGGTCGACCTCCTCCCGTTGAGACAACGGCCGAGGAAGAGGAGAAAATGAGGAAGATAACAGTTAAAAGTCCTGTTGAGAGTTTGTGGTCCCTCCGCCAGCACCGAGGTGATAGTCAGCGGTCACCCGGGGTCATGCACCCCTTGTGTGTGTGTGTGTGTGTGTGTGTGTGTGTGTGTGTGCGTGCGTGCGTGCGTGCGTGCGTGCGTGTGTGTGTATGTGCGTGCGTGTTAGAAATATATGCAGTAAATAATAGAGAACAATAGGTCGGGAGTCAGTATATCAAACGACCAACGGTTAGCAAGGCGGGGTCCAAGAGCTAACAGCTCGATCTTGCGGGCACAAATACAAATAATAAATACACACAAAGCTA
>WNGS01005641.1:8837531-8851621 GCA_020271785.1 Procambarus virginalis
CACTTTAACAGGCAAGAAGGATATAATAAGACAGTGTAAACCTGTAAGGATGGAGGTCGGAAAAGCCTCTCCAGGTACGAGAGATCAAGTAGCGTTGCCAGCCAAGTGCAGAGCGGCAGTGTTGAGTCCGTTGCACGCTGTTGACTCTGCGGGTCGCCTAGGGGTGACACGATGCGACGTCAACGTCGCGAGAGAAGTGGCTGGGCAACTACAACACTCTTTCTCTTGGGTGAGGAGGCCAGGGAAAATCAGGCTGACAGTGGAAATATGTTCGGTCTGAATGTGTCAGACGAACAGTGATAAATTGGGGAGTGATGCAGATTCGGTCGTCGCCCTACCGATCGCAGTCGAAGGGGGCGGTCGGAAGATCCACTCACCTCAGAGACAGCTCTGAGAATGTTCTGCGTAGAGCAGGAAGACGAGTGGGAAGAGACAGCGGGCCCTGTTTTGTTGGCCATTTGCAAAGCAGTGGCAGAACCGTTAAAACTTCTCACAGTTCCAGCTGGTGAACGGACGTGAGGTGTGGAGCCCTCGGTCCGTAGTAGGTAAGCAGTGGACGCCAGGATGACCTTGAAGACGGTCTGCAGACACATGAGGAGTGTCACACATTGGCGGCTGCAATACTGGCTGGAAGCCAAGATTTTTAGTGGAAAGGACAACGTAGTCGCAGATGCGTTGTCCCGCATGCACTAACCAGACATGACTCTTATTTTAAGGGGAGGGGTATGTGACGGTGTTCCCCCCTTCTAATTCTCCCGCCTGCTGTAAGAGTCATGTCCACTATTCCCGAGCGTTCTCTACATTGCAGGCAACAATTGAACATGTGTGGGAGAGAACAGTATTCTCGAAGAGCCGAGAAATTTGCGAAAATGTAGTATTTTGGCCTGTGGGATAGGCCCTTTAGGGAGCCAATATGGCGCTGGCAAGTCTGTCTCCCGCCAAAACTGTGTGACGTCAGTGGCGCCAGATTGGTCACCGTCAGCGACATGGCACTGGGAGCCAATGAAAACCAACTTTGGGAAAAGTGACGTCACATAGGCATAGGGGGTCCGCCGTGTTGGCGCCAGGCGACATCAGTCTTTCACGACACGTCCGAGAGGTAGGACGCGCGATCGGTCATCCTGTCAGAGTGACGGATTTACCGAACTCCGGTGGATTTAAGCGTCTCCAGTTGTTGGCACGCACTCTGTGAGGTCTTCCTGCAACCCAGATGTGGCTCAGATAAGGAATTGACAGAATATTGAGCAACAAGTGCTCAGGGACAGGTGCGTTGCAAGAAGTGGGCCGGGCATCGACGTGTGTCGTCGTTGGCAGTTCACCAGTATAAGAGGCAGCTTAGTGGCCGGGCCACCCACCGTGAGTGAACCAGGTTGACAGCCTTGTCAACCAGGTTGAACGTGTGATCGACGATCCTGTCAAGTTTGACAGTAACCCCACCTTCGTGGAACCCTACGAGTCAACAGTTGGATGCAAGCACGTCGAGAAGTCTTCCCAAATACCTAGCGATATATCTAGACGACGAGGGAATTGACAGTGTTGTGAGCTTCAAGCTCTGAAGTCGGGTGCTGTGCGTGTGTCGTCCGGGACGGCTGATAACTTCAGTGACTTCGTAGTGGTGAGAGGCAGTTCCTCTGGGAGTACAGTGACAAGACTAATTGGGAAACGTACGACGACCGCCGAGACGTAGGCTGGCTGCCGTAGTTGGGAGGAAAGTTGACGGCCAGGAGACCGACTTCAACCCAGCGACGTACTGTAGGGAAAGAAGCACGGACCTGCTGTGTACAGAAGCGGCGAGACGCGACATCCTAAGGGTGGGGCTTGTGTTTCTGGATGAACGAGGCGAGAGCCTGGACCAGGAGCTACAACCCAACTGTCATCCTAGGATAGGTGAAGTAGGTGTTTACAGTTCCCTCCCATTTCCCCTTTAGTTAGCTATATATATTCTTGTCAGGATATTTTATATGTCGTGAGCAAGTCTCACTGAGTTTAAGTCACAGAGCACAGTATGTGGTGAGGCTACCCAGAGCGCTCACAGTATCAGTTTACATATATATCTATGTGTGGGTGTGTGCAAGCACCAAGATTCATCAGAGAATTTACTGTGACTATTATTATTGATCTGTGATTATTATTATTATATATATTGGTAGTAAACCAGATATTGGTGTATTGAATCTCTATAATCTATTGATATAAATGCCTGTGGATTGATCTCTATAATCTATAATATAAATGCCCGTGTGTTGATCTCCATAATCTATCGATATAAATGCCTGTGTGTTGATCTCTATGATCTATTGATATATATATGCCTGAAGTTTGATTACTGATTATATATGACATGATTGTGTGCTGAATAATATCATATACGTGAAGTGATTGCCAGTGATATCTCTGTAAGAGGAAGTATAAATATAAAGAAAAGTTCAGTGATCAAGTGAGTGCATTCACAGTAAATATTATTAAGAATAGAGTAATCTTTGGTACAGTGAAAAGTCACTGTGAGAGTATTGTGAATATAGATGTTGATCGTGAGGCCAGTGAATCATAAGTAAGCCATGTGAACGTTGAATAGTGTTTTGGAAAAAGTTAAATAAACGGGGATCGTGACAATTAGAAAACAAGTACTAGTCTGTTCCCACGATCGCGAGGGCCGGTCAGCTGGCATTCTGACAGGTGACACGTGCCGATGTTGACATATGGTGCGCTCTAGAATATTATGCTATGAATGGAGCGATTGTCATATATTAATTCTGATACATTGATGCATATATATTTCTCGTTGTCTTTTAAGTAAAATACCAAAACTCTTTGGTGTTTGATATCATCCCCTCCATTTATCTTGTGACCGTGTTATGATATAAAGTAGAGTGACGTGCCTGATACCACATTATTGGAATTTGCTCTTGCCACAATTACACCTGACCACTGCAGTGTTACTGGACACAAGAAAACCAGTTGGCGACCTTGAAGGCTGTATAAGAGTTCGGTGTCGGGGTGGGCCACAGATTGAGGGAACGATCTGTGCTCCCACTCATCTTACAAATCTAAGGCCGGTTGTGAGATCGACTGGGATACTCTCCGAGGCCAGCAGTGGAGCCTAGAGGATTTGAGGGAAGACCCGCCGAACGACGGTGAGTAAGGGTTATTGTTGGAGCAACCACCTGGAAAGGAGATCCAGTCTACTGTTGTTTTAACCCTTCTCTAACGAGAACACCGTGAAACCCCGACAAGATGGAGGAGGGATTTACAACTTCCGTGCATTCCACTTGTTTACTACCCGTGAAGGATACGAACATTTCCTTACGTTAATTTGGCTCATTTGTGTTTCCAGCTTCCACCTGAGTCTTCCACCTACATGTATATGTAGTCCTCTTGGCCTACATTCTCTCAGTTTGAAGAAGCTATCCTTGTCCACCTTATCTGATCCCCATCGGTATCTTGTATGTTGTGCTCATATCCCTGGCTTCTATTTCTTCTATCCACAAAGGTTGTGAAATTTAGCTCCATAACCCCATCCTCGTAGAATAACCCTCTTAGCTCTGGCACCATTCTTGTTGCATGTCTCTGCTTGTGAGGTTCAGCTTTAGCTCTTGGGTTCTGCCGTGGTTTTTGTGGCGTTCAGCTACTGGTGATGAGATGTTGGTGGTCATCGTAGTATGTTTAAGGTTACTGTCACGCTAGACGTTCGTCCATGTAAACTGGCGGTAGATCCAACAGCCTTACTACGTGCAAGGTCGGTGTTCGATCCCCGATGGTCCTAGTGGTTGAGCACTATTCCTCCACTGTCCTATACCAGCTCCTAATCCTCATATCCCTTCCCAAATGCTATACAGTCGTATTGGTTTGGTAGTCCATGTAACATTATCATTCTAACTTTGTAAACTTTTTGTGAACGTTTGTAACTCTGCCAAATATGGATACAGGCCCTGTATCACGGATACAGGGCCGTAAGTGTATCCATAGGTGACACACACACCCACACCTGAGGGAGTGGAAGTCTGAGACACTGTACTGGAATACTGGCAGAATATTGCGCCAAGGGTAATGATATGTGAGAATGATGTTTTCAGAACAGGTGCATGTCACCACCCTCACATCTAGGTGTTTGATAATTACTGGTGAGTATTGTCCACGCCTCGTGAGGGATGAGACCATAGATGTGAAAACAGAGAGACGTCATCTTTCTCTTGATAACTGTGAAACGGATTGTTAATTACCAATTACGGCAAATGGGTTGAGTATTACTTTAGTTATCTTAATTATTATATGGCTTAGAGAATCGCTGAATATGCTCCATTGACCAATCACGCGCCAATTGATATATTCTCTCATTAATGACAGAGAATGCACTGAAATGACAAATGAAACTTCAACATAGAATTTATTAACATCATTATTATAGTGTATTCTAATTTCACTATCTGGCAGGGTGGCCCTGAAGTACAGTGAATAACAACTCAGGGGACCTTCATTACTCTGCTACTGTCCGGTGGGTTGTAAAGCTGGAAATCTTCCACATTCCTGGACCGAGTTTTAATCCACACTAATTTTTTTTAAGCTTCCCCCCCAAAAAAAACTTGCCATGAAACTCCGCCCCCTGGGCACTAAGGAGCCAATCCCGAGGCCAGGGAAATTCTTAGGCCTCCAGCTGGGCATGGCTGAGAGGTTACCTTGAGGTGCTTCCGGGGCTTAGCGTCCCCGCGGCCCGGTCGTCGACCCCCGCGGGTCGGTCGTCGTCGTCGAGAGGGGCCCATCTAGTTCGTAAGGTGACAATGGTGCCAGGACCTTGTCCTAAACCACAGTACCTCTCAAGGAAGGGTCTTTAAAGGTACTCTGGTTCCTTGTACATAATTTGTCATTACCTACAGTAATGAACCAAGTATCCTGCCTGGGTGCCACCTGAGACTGTGAGAGAGGAGAGAAGAAAGGAGAATAATAAAGGTGAACCAGGGAGAATTTCCTTTTAGCTGTTAAATCTATGTTATTAGTATTTAGACCAGGGCAAATTGCTTCTGAAGCTTTCTGAATGGTTTCCAGCGCAAATACCTTTGCTGAATAGCATATCCCAAACCCGACAAAGTAGGGTTATGTGAACAACCCGACAAAAATAGATTTCAAAATGGCTGACTGGCAGTTTCCTAGTGAATACAAAAAAAATTTGATTGACGCTTTGTGGAATGAGATTGTTTTCTTGGCAAGTAAAAAGGGTTAAACACAATTGTTTTTAACTATTTATAACACGACCATTTATTTCAGTCACTGTTTTAAGTTTTGTTCATTACTGGAGTGATGGTTACATACATACAGACATACATACAGACATACATACATACATACATACATACATACATACATACATACATACATACATACATACATACATACATACATACATACATACATACATACATATATACATACATACATACATGAGTGGTACTTGGTCATAGACACACACACAAGTGTTACTTGGTCAACTATGGAGGGAGGCTGCAGGGGGGGGGGGAAGAGACAAGTATTCAGAATGACTGGCATTCTAAAATTTCTTTCGAGTGATGAACAATGATGAACAAAGTTCATTGTTCCCACAACCAATGGCCCCTCTCGGCTGTGTCAGGGATATGGCGACCTTCACCCCATAAGAGACCCCCCCCCCCCCCCCCCGAGGCCCTGGAGGTCAACCTGCCGATGACACACACACTAACGCGGGGTTAATGTGATGGAGAGATAATGGAGACTGGGGGAGGCGTGACCGGAGAGGGGGGGGGAAGAGGTATTTGGGGGCAGTGGAGGATTGTTGGGGTGAGGATGGTGCTGAAGGTTTGTGGGGTTACCTTGAGGTTTCCGGGGCTTAGCGTCCCCGCGGCGGTCGTCGCGCTCCGGCCCGGCCTCCTGGCAGGGGGGGGAGGTCTGTGGGTAGTTTTGAGTACGGTAGAGCTATGTTGGCGGTGCTTGTGGTGATGGCTATGTGATGCCGGTGCTTGTGGTGATGGCTAGTGTGATGCCGGTGCTTGTGGTGATGGCTAGTGTGATGCCGGTGCTTGTGGTGATGGCTAGTGTGATGCCGGTGGCGAGTAGTAGTTAGTGGTGGTGGTGGTGAGGAGAGGTAGGCGATGGCTGGCAGCTAGAGAACAGCAACAACACAACAACATTACCACGCAACCAGAACAGCAACCAGAACAACCACCACCAGAACAGCAACAACATTATCACCGGAGCGTGGCCTCATACAACACACACACACGCCCATAGCTAGAGGGAGATACTACAAGACAGCTGTACACACACCGACGATGTGCTCCATCCAAATATTCGACGATACACGCCACTGGTGTTCATACGACTTTACACCACTGTGTTAAATGCTTGATTGTTGCCGCCGAAGGCGGCTAGTTTATTGTGCACCCCATACTCATCCTGTGAGCGGTAGCGCAAAAGCATTACAGAGGGCACAAAAGTCTTTATCAGACTTCATCTTAGATTATTACATTAACAATTACATCTATCATTCACACCTTATAGTTACAATGTCAGCTAGTTACAGAGTAAGTGCTATTTCAAGAGCTGTTAAATGCTTCAAGGCTAGTTCCTGGGCTTGACGGACCTAAGCTACGAGTACAGGTTAAGGGAACTGCATCTCCCCACCCTAGAGAGGTGGTGGTACCAGAGGAGGCATGATAACCAGATCAAATAATATAATGTGGATTGCTAAAAAAAGATAAATATATGTTCAAAGCTATAGCTTTGATATCTCTGATATCACAACGAGAAGCTGTTACTCAACCCTGCACATACCTGGGTGGCATACATGGATGATGAGCTGGGAGTTTTTGTACGCGCCGAGCCCTGCTGAGGCCAGGCTTGACTTGTCATAACTTGGTCCAACAGGCTGTTGCATGGAGCGGCCCGCAGGCCCACATATGGAATACAGCCCGTTGGTCCGGCACTTCTTGTAGAAGTCCAGTTTTTCATGAAGACTTTCACTTATATTCCGGCAATATATGCTGGCTGGGAGGATGTTGAACAACCGTGGACCTCTGATGTTCATACCGTGTTCTCTTAGTGTGCTCATGGTACTTCAACTCTTTATTAGGTTCTGTTCTGCATTTCCTTCCATATCTCGTACTAAAAGAGGACTGACAGTAATACACAACACTGACACCATTGTTTATAGGTTTTTAGTTTATCATGCACCTCATACCCATCCCGTGGGCGGTGGTGTAAAGGGTTACAGAGGCACATAATGGGTTCAGGAACTGTACCCCAGAGTTCGTTTAGCTAAGCAAATAACAATCTTTTGACACTCGTTACACAATTATTAACGTTATATATACATGTACACATACTCATACATACATGTACATATATATATACACATATATACATACACATACAATCACCTACACAAATCAATAGTCATTTGTATCACAAGTGAGTCAACAGTAAGTTTACAAGGCACTTTACATTTATGATGAGTCATAGAGTTACTAGTCTTGCTCCACACCCACCCAACTGGGCGGCAGCTTTATAGTCATGTGCTCCACACCCACCCAACTGGCGGCAGCTTTACAGTCATGTGCTCCACACCCACCCAACTGGACGGCAGCTTTACAGTCATGTGCTCCACACCCACCCAACTGGGCGGCAGTTTTACAGTCATGTGCTCCACACCCACCCAACTGGGCGGCAGCTTTACAGTCATGTGCTCCACACCCACCCAACTGGGCGGCAGCTTTACAGTCATGTACAAGCATTACCTACAGTAAGCAAATGTTGGATACTTCGCTAAGACTCTCGGCAGTACATCATAATGAATGAAGTACTTACACATTTCTTGGACACTAATGATGGTGTTACCTCTGAATTCCGCGATTTTTTCACATTCCATTATATAATGACGCAAAGTATGCGAGTAGTTCTGCTGACAGAGTTTACATTTAGTCAAATCTACATCAGCGGATGTTACAAACTCCCAGAGGTACTTGTAGCCGAGCCTAAGCCTAGCAGTGGTAACATCTAGAAGTAGGCTACTATGTCTTGGTGACACAGTAGTCTGTGTCACAAAGAGGACCAGTAGTCTGTGTCACCAAGAGGACCAGTAGTCTGTGTCACAAAGAGGACCAGTAGTCTGTGTCACAAAGAGGACCAGTAGTCTGTGTCACAAAGAGGACCAGGGCGTGCTCAACATATTCTCTCTATATTTCTAACAGAGGGATGTGAGATGCCTTGCTCTGCCCTAACACTGAAGGCATTTTTAAATGTCTATATCCATTGTATTATGCGGCATTGTTAGTGAAAGTTAATTAAGAGCTTGTCCTAGCTGTGTTTTGTCAGCGGAGCAGACCCTTAGTTAAATTTGTAATGACACACAGTATATGCCTTAGTTAAATTTCACTAATTAGTGTATTCTAGTTAGAATACACTTTTACACTGCTGTGAGTAACAATGTTTAAGAAAACCTATTAATTTGCTAATTATGTAGAAGCAGAACATTCTGGTCAAGAAATTTCTTAAAGCATGAAGTTGTCAGAGTTGCTGTATTGAATTGCTAACTTCTCTTGCATTATACTGGGAATGTGACCCACGTGAATGACCTGTGTTACAAAGCTGTGAGATGCCTTTTATGATCACATTTGTCAGTTGGCTGTGAGTTGTATACAATACCATGTCAGCAAGGTTTAGTGTGTTCACGCATAAAGTTCCTTGAAACCCATTTAATACGTGGCCACACATTTACAATGCATATATACATTTTATAAATATATATATATATATATATATATATATATATATATATATATATATATATATATATATATATATATATATGTATTGACTTCAGTGCTACTCAAGCAGGAAGGAGGAGCTGCCAATCACCGGGAAGCGGCCAAGTCACGTAAATACAGAGACCTTGAGCACCACTACAATTTTGTCCCCATTGCCTCAGAGACACTTGGTGCCTGGGGTAAAAGTGCTGCTAGTTTTTTGAAGGAGTTGGGGTCTAAGCTAATCGAAACAACTAGAGACCCTAGAGCTGCCAGTTTTCTTTTTCAGCGCCTCAGTGTGGCAATCCAGAGAGGAAATGCTCACTGCATCCATGGTTCCTGCCCGCCATCTGAGGAGCTGGAGGAGCTTTTCAACTTGTGACAAGCAGGCTTGTACCCTGCATGTAATCAATACTGTAACTTTTTTGTGTAATGCCATTTTCAAATAAAGTTAGATAAATATACACACATACCAAAAGAATAGGGGTGGTAGGAGAAGAAAATATCAAAGTGTTCAGTGAGGATCCACAAGGTTTTCTCTGAGTACTCTTTATTTTCTTCTCCGAGGCTATGGGTCCCTACACTTGCACCAGAGGTGGTACCCCTTCTATATATATATATATATATATATATATATATATATATATATATATATATATATATATATATATATATATATATATATATATAATNCTTCAGTCATTTTGCATTCAAATTGCATTGTATAGTACTACTGTTCATAATATCAAGAGTATTCTCATTATTAGAAGGAGTTTAAGTCACCATCAGTGACGTCACAAGCAAGAACTAGGTTGTGACGCGCAGTGACCTATGAGTTCACAGGTCACCAGAGTTGACATGTCCTCTATTTCTCAGAGGTCAAATAGCTATTTTGTAATTGGGAATAGCTCTTCCTTAAGATGTTTGTGTAATTTAACTTCAGTACAATAATCAATCAATCCGGATAATTCAGTACGCAGAGGTTAATTGTTATAACTGAAGCCTGGCAAAGTAACTTAGATACTAGCGGAAGAATACAGATGTAGGCCTCTGGGTAGTGGAGAGAGAGGACAGAGCAGTGTGGTTTCAGCAGCAACTGGGAGAGGTCATCCATCTCACCTCTTCCCCAAGGCAACACAACATCTAGCTGTCTATAGAAGGTAGAGTTGCTTTAAGAGTGATTGTAGGGATAGGTCACTCATTGCCGTTAAATTTATAGTCAGTTCATATTCAGTTAGGGAGTGCTCATTATTTAGATTTTGCTTAATTTTTGAATAAATTAATTAGCTTAATGTGTATTTTTATTATTTCCATTTTCTTTTGTGAATTGTCCTTGTCACGTGGTTCCCACGTGGCCGAGTTGAATTGGGCGCCGATTCTAACACCGAATCAGATTATTACTCCTGTTGATTTAATTAACTACACACAAGATCCAAGAGTTTTGGTTTACTAGTGGGGATCAAGCCCAAGGTTGATTATTTAGCGTGGTCGACCCAGACCTCGATCATTGCTTATTTGGTTACTGGCTGGTGGTGGCGGCGGAAAGGAGATCCTAGAACTTTGCTAGAAGTCTATTTTCACGTCATACGGGTTGTAGAATCTCAAGTCGGTAAATCGTCTTGAGACCACGTGGCGTGGAGTCTGCTCAAGTAAAAGTCGTGGGGTCCCTTGGTTAAGAACTAAAGTAAAGAACACGGTAAAGAAAGAGAAAGAGGGTAGAAGGAGAGAGAGAACCCGTCCCGTGTTACATCACCACCCCCCCATCACCACCCCCCATCACCACCCCCCAGCCCCCCCCCCCATCACCAGCCCCCCATCACCACCCCCCATCACCAGCCCCTCATCACCACCCCCCATCACCAGCCCCCCAGCCCCCCCTCATCACCAGCACAACAGTCGTACCTTGAGGTTACCTTCAGGTGATTTCGGGCTTAGCGACCCCGCGGCCCGGTCCTCGACCAGGCTTCCGGTCGTAGGAAATCTAGGAAGTCACACGACTGGGAAAATGTAAATGCGGGATTGATACAAATTTAACTAGAGGGAAAAGTGAGGGGGAAGAGAGAGGGAAAGAGGCGTAAGGAAACGGGAGGAGGCGAGAGGGAGAGAGGGAGGGGAGAGGATCGAGAGTGAAGGGAGATGGGAGAGGGAGGGGAATGAAAGTAGAAAACACAGAGAGCGCTTAATTTACCATGTAAGCGAACGCTAAGCGTCCTATTTAAATTTACCATTGCCATTTCTAAGGGTATCTCTTGAAGGGGAGACAACAGGAGCTCCCCTTAGGATAAAGGGTGACTATGGTACTAAAGGTGGGCCCTTCCATCATCCCCCCCCCACCCCCTCCTTCCCCTACGAGAAAGGAGGGGGGGGTGTTGTGGTGGTTAATGGGGGGGTAGTAGTAGTAGTAGTAGTGGTCTGGTTAGATGTTAATAGTGGCCCATCCCCCTGATGTTTTGTGTTAAATATTGGTTGCTAGTTGTTATTGGCGGTTGGTAGTTGTAGAACTGGTTGTTAGTGAGAGGTGTGGTAGAACTGGTTGTTAGTGAGAGCGGTGGTAGAACTGGTTGTTAGTGAGAGGGGTGGTAGAACTGGTTGTTAGTGAGAGCGGTGGTAGAACTGGTTGTTAGTGAGAGGGGTGGTAGAACTGGTTGTTAGTGGGAGCGGTGGTAGAACTGGTTGTTAGTGAGAGGGGTGGTAGAACTGGTTGTTAGTGAGAGGGGTGGTAGAACTGGTTGTTAGTGGGAGGGGTGGTAGAACTGGTTGCCAGTGAGAGGGGTGGTGGAACTGGTTGCCAGTGAGAGGGGTGGTAGAACTGGTTGTTAGTGGGAGGGGTGGTAGAACTGGTTGCCAGTGAGAGGGGTGGTAGAACTGGTTGCCAGTGAGAGGGGTGGTAGAACTGGTTGCCAGTGAGAGGGGTGGTAGAACTGGTTGCCAGTGAGAGGGGTGGTAGAACTGGTTGCCAGTGAGAGGGGTGGTAGAACTGGTTGCCAGTGAGAGGGGTGGTAGAACTGGTTGCCAGTGAGAGGGGTGGTAGAACTGGTTGCCAGTGGAAGTGGCCAGAAAGGCTTTTATTGTAAAAAAAATAACACAAAGGTCATGCAGAGGATGCTTCCAAAACTACCAACTTGTTATACATCAACTACAACAACTACTACAATTACTCCCATACCGTACTGATGGGTAGAGCACTTAAATAGAGGTAATACAACACTAAAACCAGCAAATGGGTAACCCCAATTTACATCTACCTATTAAGATATGCAAAGTTCCCAATTAAGGTCACTCTGGTACACCATGATGGTCTTGATAAAGGAACATTTACTGGTCCTGGTTCGAGGGGGGTTTCGGAGGGGGGTGTGAGAGGGGTAAGAATGCCGGAGGAATTTGCTGAGACGGTGGGGGTGAAGTGGGGAGGAGGGGAATCGAAGAGGTAATGGAGGTGGTGAAAGGAGGGTTTCAGAAAGAATACTCCTCTTAAGAGCCTCGAACTACCACCTGCTCAGTGAGCTGTATAACAATTCTCTACGGATGCTGCCATGCATCGGTGCAGTCATTATCAGTTGCAGCATCTTGCAACGTGTATACGCTGTAGGCGTCGGCATGCGAGCAACCCGACCCCTGATCAGCAGCCTATGGCCTCAGCATTCTTGTCAGCATAATCGCCAGAAGCCGGGAGTAGCAAGATAGTGCATTGTGAACTTCCTCTTCGGTGAAGCTTAGTGCAATGTTACAGCGTACAGGATACAGTGCTCTTACATGATACTGATATACATTTGACCAGTGTAGTGCCAGCGTGGTGTAGCACTCCACGACCACCAGCAACATTAAACTCTAATGTATGTGATCCGAAGCAAAGACAAAGCAACCAGGTAGTGTATTCGCCAAGAATTTCCTAATACACATACGAAGCCTACACACCTTACCTCAGCAATGGCAGCTGTGTTTACTGTCACTAAACTCCTTTACGCCAGTGGAAGCTGAACCTCCTGGGAACCTTCAGTGGAATCCTCCTCACTGCTCCTATCGATGTCAACTACGGGGCTCGCCATAGCCCGTGCTACTTGTAACTTTTTTTTCCAAGTAACTGAATCCAAAACAAAAACAACGGCTCCTACTGATTTGTTCATTGATACAGCACGTTAATGGGATGTGCAAAAGACTATTGATATATATATGTATTTGTGTGCATGTGTGTGCATATATATACAGTATTTATATTTGTATTAAAACATTTTGTGTTTTACAAGATTGTAAAGAGCTTCACAAGATTGTTACCTGCATAGATAAATGAACCATTATGTGCCTCTGTAACACAGCCCACCGCCGCCCACGAGATGGGTATAGGGTGCATAATAAATCACTAACATCTAAGATCCGTTCGAATCGCAACTCTGTAAATGATTCACCCACGTACTATAACTAGAAATAACTGCCAGCAGAACCTAACCATCTAGCCTAGCCTAACCTACCCTAACCTAACCTAACCTAACCTAACCATCTAGCCTAGCCTAACCTACCCCAAAATATGCACAATATTCTAATATATATAATAATAACTTATTATAGAGAGAATTCCTATATTGAATGAAGAGATTGCGGCGTTGGGGTCAACCACTGGAGTGAATGACCATAGTGTAAGGACGGGCTGACAGTGTGAATCCAATTATCTTTTTTTTTGTTGCAATGATGGACTGAAAAAAAAAGTTTTCGCGACAAAATTAAGAAATTCTGGCTCGAGCGTTTGTTATTGTTGCAGGCGATGAGTTGCAATAACGTGGCTAAAGTATGTTGACCACACACACTAGAAGGTGAAGGGACGACGACGTTTCGGTCCTTCTTGGACCAATTCTCGACTTGAGAATGGTCCAGGACGGACCGAAACGTTGTTGTTGTTGTTGTTTAAGATTCGCTACTTGGAACAAAAAGTTCCAAGTAGCACGGGCTATGGTGAGCCCCCGTGAGCGTTTGAACCGGTCTCAGTGGCCGGTGCAGGAGAGATCCTGTGATCTCCTGTATAAATAAGCACTCGTTTAATCACCGGACTAAATCCATCCGCTTTTATACCCCGGCGGAGAGAAGTGTGGTATGATTGATGGTTGTCCACATTCCTGTCTGTCTGTCTGGCTGTCATTCGTCTTTTAAATCTTTAAAGGTCCGCGTTTTTCTTCGAAGACGATATTGGAGATTGTAAGGTAAGTTATCGTTCTAACTGGATTTGCTTTAAATAATAATTTCCAAATAGGTAGCAGGTTTAAAGTATCAGACATATATACCATCATTAAATACCTGTAGTTACAAAAATAACACTTTTGAGGGTGACTTAAA
>WNGS01005641.1:8863267-8874595 GCA_020271785.1 Procambarus virginalis
AAAAAAATGAGTTGCTAATGGAGCTATAGGGGAGGGGGAGATGGTGTGAAGATGGAGGGAAAGCGCCAAGCCATTACGACTATATAGCACTTGGAAGGGGGATCAGGGTAAGGATTTGGGATGGGACGGGGGGAAAGGAATGGTGTCCAACCACTTGGACGGTCGGGGCTTGAACGCCGATCTGCATGAAGCGAGACCGTCGCTCTACCGTCTAGCCCAAGTTGTTGGACAGATGAGCTAAAGATAATTGTGATGCTGCTGCAGTGTGATGTCGGGGGAGATGTGGTATAATGTCAGTGATATTGTTGTGGTAATGAGAGAGGAGTGATGTTGATGATGCAATGAAGGTTAAGAGAGAGAGAGAGAGTGAGTGGATATACCTGTGGGTTCTAGGAGTTGGTCTACTCTGCAGGGGGGGCCAGGCATGTGATAACTTGACGTTTAAGGCTGTTGCTTGGGGGGCAGCTTGCAGACCTACATATGCCTTAAAACCCGGGTGATCCGGTACCTCCTACGGGAACCTGTCGGTATCTAATTGCCTCTTGAGCACGTCCAACGGCGTTCCGGCAAATATTTCTTATATTTGTGGGGAGGAGACTTGAGTAGCCGTGAACCTCTGATGTAAATACAGTGTTCTCTGTGCCTGTGGCAGCCGGGTCACACCTGTCGGATGATTGGTGTGTCGGAGTGTCGGTGTTGGGGGGGGTGTCGGTGTGGGAAGTGTCGATGAAGGAGTGAGAGAGATATTGACAAGAACATAACAAATATTACAATACAAATCTCACGGCCATCCATGTAAGCCTCTGTGAGCCAGGCTTCTGTGAGCCAGGCCTCTGTGAGCCAGGCCTCTGTGAGCCAGGCCTCTGCGAGCCAGGCCTCTGTGAGCCAGGCCTCTGTGAGCCAGGCCTCTGTGAGCCAGGCCTCTGTGAGCCAGGCCTCTGCGAGCCAGGCCTCTGTGAGCCAGGCCTCTGTGAGCCGGGCCTCTGTGAGCCAGGCCTCTGCGAGCCAGGCCTCTGTGAGCCAGGCCTCTGTGAGCCAGGCCTCTGTGAGCCAGGCCTCTGTGAGCCAGGCCTCTGTGAGCCAGGCCTCTGCGAGCCGGGCCTCTGTGAGCCGGGCCTCTGCGAGCCAGGCCTCTGCGAGCCAGGCCTCTGCGAGCCAGGCCTCTGTGAGCCAGGCCTCTGCGAGCCAGGCCTCTGCGAGCCAGGCCTCTGCGAGCCAGGCCTCTGTGAGCCAGGCCTCTGTGAGCCAGGCCTCCATTGTGCCCTGGACCTTGTATGGTATGGGCATCTATTAATACCCCTGGACAAAACTCACGCAGGTTTCAATAAGGTTTATCGACAGATGTAAACACACCTCACAGAGCCAATATGCCTTTGTTTACTGATATAATGACAAGCGTGGCCTTTTTTGTTTTCCAAATAGGTTCCAAGTTTATTTTTTACCTTCGCTCTTGCTACGTTTATATGAGGGGGGTACAGTCTGCCTGTGTATTAAATTATTTGCTTTCGAAGGCAAGGTGATGTTCTCAGCTAGTACCCAGGTACTCAGCTAGTACCCAGGTACTCAGCTAGTACCCAGGTACTCACCTAGTACCCAGGTACTCGGCTAGTACCCAGGTACTCGGCTAGTACCCAGGTACTCAGCTAGTACCCAGGTACTCGGCTAGTACTCAGGTACTCAGCTAGTACCCAGGTACTCAACTAGTATCCAGGTACTCACCTAGTACCCAGGCACTCACCTAGTACCCACGTACTCGGCTAGTACCCACGTACTCGGCTAGTACCCACGTACTCGGCTAGTACCCACGTACTCGGCTAGTACCCACGTACTCAACTAGTACCCAGGTACTCGGCTAGTACTCAGGTATTCAGCTAGTACTCAGGTATTCAGCTAGTACCCAGGTACTCAGCTAGTACTCAGGTATTCAGCTAATACCCAGGTACTCAGCTAGTACCCAGGTACTCAGCTAGTACCCAGGTACTCAGCTAGTACTCAGGTACTCAGCTAGTACTCAGGTATTCAGCTAGTACCCAGGTACTCAGCTAGTACTCAGGTATTCAGCTAGTACCCAGGTACTCGGCTAGTACCCAGGTACTCGGCTAGTACCCAGGTACTCGGCTAGTACCCAGGTACTCGGCTAGTACCCAGGTACTCAACTAGTACCCAGGTACTCAGCTAGTACCCAGGTACTCAGCTAGTACTCAGGTATTCAGCTAGTACCCACGTACTCGGCTAGTACCCACGTACTCGGCTAGTACCCAGGTACTCGGCTAGTACCCAGGTACTCGGCTAGTACCCAGGTACTCGGCTAGTACCCACGTACTCGGCTAGTACCCAGGTACTCAGCTAGTACCCAGGTACTCAGCTAGTACCCAGGTACTCACCTAGTACCCAGGTACTCAGCTAGTACCCAGGTACTTGGCTAGTACCCAGGTACTCAGCTAGTACCCAGGTACTCAGCTAGTACCCAGGTACTCAGCTAGTACCCACGTACTCGGCTAGTACCCAGGTACTCGGCTAGTACCCAGGTACTCGGCTAGTACCCACGTACTCGGCTAGTACCCACGTACTCGGCTAGTACCCAGGTACTCGGCTAGTACCCAGGTACTCGGCTAGTACCCAGGTACTCGGCTAGTACCCACGTACTCGGCTAGTACCCACGTACTCGGCTAGTACCCAGGTACTCAGCTAGTACTCAGGCATTCAGCTAGTACCCAGGTACTCAGCTAGTACCCACGTACTCGGCTAGTACCCACGTACTCGGCTAGTACCCAGGTACTCAGCTAGTACTCAGGTATTCAGCTAGTACCCAGGTACTCAGCTAGTACCCAGGTTTTCAGCTAGTACCCAGGTACTCACCTAGTACCCAGGTACTCACCTAGTACCCAGGCACTCACCTAGTACCCAGGCACTCACCTAGTACCCAGGCACTCACCTAGTACCCAGGCACTCACCTAGTACCCAGGTACTCACCTAGTACCCAGGTACTCACCTAGTACCCAGGTACTCACCTAGTACCCAGGCACTCACCTAGTACCCAGGTACTCACCTAGTACCCAGGCACTCACCTAGTACTAGCAATATTTGCGAGATAAACAAGTGAACAAATCCACAAGGGCCGTGACGAGGATTCGAACCTGCGTCCGAGAGCATCCCAGACGCTGCCTTAATCGACTCGGCTACGACATGGTCAAAAGAAATTTGATGCATCACGCAATTGTGATTTCTGTGTGGTTTGCGGGATAAACTTACAGCTATTAGGGGTCCCTTCTCAACCCTTTATCTGTCCACTTAAAAGGAGAGGCATTTGGATACAGTACAGCTTTAAAAGCATTTCAGGAAGACTATCCAATTCTGTGTGGTGTCAGAAATTAAAATCATTTGCCAGTAGGGTGTATATTGGCGGTCAACCCTTTGGGGTAATATTATACTGTCTTAGATATCTGTACTTGATATCTGTACTTGGTTTGAGTGTGAACCTCGGTTGCCCTTGCGTGCATTCTCCGCCGATCGACCGTAATGACGCCCAATGTATTAGGCTATTGTATTAGACTATTGTATTAGAATCTGCTCGCTACTTGCCAAGTCTTCCCCTCACCTGGTGTTACTGACATGGCCTCAGGGGCAAGGGAAAGCCTCGCCGATTTAATAATGTTATGCAATACAAAAAATCGCCCGTGCTCTTGACAGTATTAACCTGGGTAGGTATAATGTTGGTGGGTGTTACTGGCGGGTGTTACTGGCGGGTGTTACTGGCGGGTGTTGCTGGCGGGTGTTGCTGGCGTGTGTTACTGGCGTGTGTTACTGGCGGGTGTTACTGGCGGGTGTTACTGGCGTGTGTTACTGGCGGGTGTTACTGGCGGGTGTTACTGGCGTGTGTTACTGTCGGGTGTTACTGGCGTGTGTTACTGGCGGGTGTTACTGGCGGATGTTACTGGCGGGTGTTACTGGCGTGTGTTACTGGCGGGTGTTACTGGCGGGTGTTACTGTCGGGTGTTACTGGTAGGTGTTACTGGCGTGTGTTGCTGGCGGGTGTTAGCTTACGCGTTTCTATTTCAGCTGTTGGAAAAAACAACACATTTGGTCAGATAGGGAGATGTATACTCAAGAGGTAGGTGTACCTCGCTTCTCGTTGTATATATATACTGAAAGTTTACTTCGGTTCTGGATTGTGTTCATGCCTGAAGTATACTTGACGGTCAGTAAGCTGTTGTGGTTATAATAACTCAGCCTTAATAACCCCGGGAGCCAGCGGCTGAGCGGACAGAACACTGGACGCGTGATCCTGTGGTCCCGGGTTCGATCCGGGCGCCGGAGAGAAACAATGGACAGAGTTTCTTTCACCCTGATGCCTCTGTTACCTAGCAGTAAATAGGTACCTGGAAGTTAGTCAGTTGTCACGTGCTGCTTCCTGAGGGTGGAGGCCTAGTCGAGGACCGGGCCGCGGGGACACTAAAGCCCCGAAATCATCTCAAGATAACCTCAAGATAACCTCAAGATAACCTAACCTCTCAGAGGTTTTAATAGGCCTTAAGCCCAACACCAAACTTAACTTTTGGCGTGCTAGGCTAACTTAGTTCTCTGTATATTTGTTATATTAACATATAGAACCTTTCACTTCCTCAGTTTTGGGTTTAAATTTAAAATAAACGTCATTTAGGAAGCCTATACTGGAAGTTGTTGTTATTTGGTGTGTTTTAAGGCGTGAATTTCATCCCGGCGGCAAGATTATAGATGTGGGGCGACACGAGTCACAGTTGTACTGAGGATGTTCCAGTGTTGTGAATGGATGTTCCAATGTTGTGAATGGAGGTTCCAATGTTGTGAATGGATGTTCCAATGTTGTGAATGGATGTTCCAATGTTGTGAATGGATGTTCCAATGTTGTGAATGGATGGTCCAATGTTGTGAATGGATGTTCCAATGTTGTGAATGGATGTTCCAATGTTGTGAATGGATGTACAATGTTGTGAATGGATGTTCCAATGTTGTGAATGGATGTTCCAATGTTGTGAATGGATGTTCCAATGTTGTGAATGAAGATAATTAATTAATTCAACCCACATATCCAAGACGAAATGTGACGAACCAGTTGAGTGGACGGCGCTTCGGATTCGTAGGGGTTCGATCCCCGGTGCAGGCGGAGGCAAATTGGCAAATGTTTCTTTCACCCTGATGCGCCTGTTACCTACCAGTAAATAAGTACCTGGGAGTTAGACAGCTGTTACGGGCTGCTTCCTGGGGGATGTGTAACAAAAAGGAGGCCTGGTCGAGGACCGGGCCGCGGGGACGCTAAGCCCCAAAATCATCTCAAGATAACGATGTTTCGGCCTCGTCCAGGAGCCTTTAGTGGTATCCTGGGCATACTAGGCACTCGCTTCCTTCCCTGTTTATAACAATATTAACCATGGATCTTGGAGCTTAACAAAACTGTTAGAAATGTCAACAAAATAAACAAATCCACAAGGGCCGTGACGAGGATTCGAACCTGCGTCCGAGAGCATCCAGACGCTCAGCTCAGTCGATTAAGGCAGTGTCTGGGATGCTCCCGGACGCAGGTTCGAATCCTCGTCACGGCCCTTGTGAATTTGTTCATTTTGATGCATCACGTTAGTGTGATCTGTGTGTGTAATGTGAACAAAGCCGCCATGATTGTTGACAAGATGTACAGGTTGCGTAAAGTGGATGCATCCTGGTCAGGGGCCAGATTCACGAAGCAGTTACGCAAGCAATTACGAACGTGTACATCTTTCCTCAATCTTTGGCGGCTTGGTTTACAATTACTAACCACTAGGAGACTGTTTATAACAATAACAACAGTGATTGGGAAGTTTCATGCTGAAAACTGTTTAATAAATGTAAACAAAGCCGTCAAAGATTGAGAAAGATGTACAGGTTCGTAAGTGCTTGCGTAACTGCTTCGTGAATCTTGCCCCTGGTCCCATATCCGTGAAGATTGTATTAGAGTGTTGGTCGGCTTAATTGAACATCCCTGACGTCATCCTTGTTCATGTCTGCTGCCTACATATTTTTTTTCTTCTTTGGCCCGACCAGTCGTTTCCTTACCCTTCTTGTATATATATATATATATATATATATATATATATATAAATATATATAATATATATATATATATATATATATATATATATAATGTGTGTGTGTGTGTGTGTATGTGCGTTTGTTTGCGTGCGTTCCTTTTTACTTGTTCCTTTGCGAGAGCGCATGCTTGCCAGTGTGTGTGTGTGTGTGTGTGTGTGTGGTGTGTGTGTGTGTGTGTGTGTGTGTGTGTGTGTGTGTATGTGTTTGCGTGCGAGATTTACAAATTCAGCACTTAATACAGCATTTACCCTATTCAGTTCTGCTTTAAATAAACTTTTTGTTTTTTTTGTATCCGATTTCATGTTATCCGTGTGCAGGGAGAGAGAGACAGGGCCTGGATCCCGGGGAGGTGAGGGGGGGGGGGAATTGCAGCAGGCGGGCGTGATAATCCCGTTCACGGCCAATTGAACCTGATTGGACAACAACATTTTACAAAAACTGGAGGGGTTTAACGAGGCTTAAACCGGTGGAGAGGAGGGTTGCACGCGATATTGCGCCAGGGATAGTTTACTCCTGTTTCCTGTCCTGTTACTGCTGTGGTGGTGGTCTCCGTTACCCTGTTGTTGCTGTGGTGGTGGTCCTCCGTTACCCTGTTGCTGTGTTGGTTGTCCTCCGTCACCTGTTGCTGTGTTGGTGGGTCCTCCGTCACCCTGTTGCTGTGGTGGTGGTTCTCCGTTACCCTGTTGTTGCTGTGGTGGTCCTCCGTTACCCTGTTGCTGTGGAGGTGGTCCTCCGTTAACCTGTTGCTGTGGTGGTGGTCCTCCGTCACCCTGTTGCTGTTGGTGGTGGTCCTCCGTTACCCTGTTGTTGCTGTGGTGGTCCTCCGTCACCCTGTTGCTGNAGTGTCGATGAAGAAGTGATAGAGATATTGACAAGAACATAACAAATATTACAATACAAATCTCACGGCCATCCATGTAGGCTTAAATAACAGTCTCAGAATCAGACATTAAGTGACCTCTGAAGCCTCTGTGAGCCAGGCCTCTGTGAGCCAGGCCTCTGCGAGCCAGGCCTCTGTGAGCCAGGCCTCTGTGAGCCAGGCCTCTGTGAGCCAGGTCTCTGTGAGCCGGGCCTCTGCGAACCGGGCCTCTGCGAGCCGGGCCTCTGCGAGCCGGGCCTCTGCGAGCCGGGCCTCTGTGAGCCGGGCCTCTGTGAGCCAGGCCTCTGTGAGCCAGGCCTCTGTGAGCCAGGCCTCTGTGAGCCAGGCCTCTGTGAGCCAGGCCTCTGTGAGCCAGGCCTCTGTGAGCCAGGCCTCTGTGAGCCAGGCCTCTGCGAGCCAGGCCTCTGCGAGCCGGGCCTTTGTGAGCCAGGCCTCTGAGAGCCAGGCCTCTGCGAGCCAGGCCTCTGCGAGCCAGGCCTCTGTGAGCCAGGCCTCTGTGAGCCAGGCCTCTGCGAGCCAGGCCTCTGCGAGCCAGGCCTCTGCGAGCCAGGCCTCTGTGAGCCAGGCCTCTGCGAGCCGGGCCTCTGTGAGCCAGGCCTCTGTGAGCCAGGCCTTCATTGTGCCCTGGACCTTGTATGGTATGGGCATCTATTAATACCCCTGGACAAAACTCACGCAGGTTTCAATAAGGTTTATCGACAGATGTAAACACACCTCACAGAGCCAATATGCCTTTGTTTACTGATATAATGACAAGCGTGGCCTTTTTTGTTTTCCAAATAGGTTCCAAGTTTATTTTTTTCCCTTCGCTCTTGCTACGTTTATATGAGGGGGGTACAGTCTGCCTGTGTATTAAATTATTTGCTTTCGAAGCCAAGGTGATGTTCTTGGCTAGTACCCAGGTACTCAGCTAGTACCAAGGTACTCAGCTAGTACCCAGGTACTCAGCTAGTACCCAGGTACTCAGCTAGTACCCAGGTACTCAGCTAGTACCCAGGTACTCAGCTAGTACCCAGGTACTCAGCTAGTACCCAGGTACTCAGCTAGTACCCAGGTACTCACCTAGTACCCAGGCACTCACCTAGTACCCAGGTACTCACCTAGTACCCAGGCACTCACCTAGTACTAGCAATATTTGCGAGATAAACAACTGAACAAATCCACAAGGGCCGTGACGAGGATTCGAACCTGCGTCCGAGAGCATCCCAGACGCTGCCTTAATCGACTCGGCTACGACATGGTCAAAAGAAATTTGATGCATCACGCAATTGTGATTTCTGTGTGGTTTGCGGGATAAACTTACAGCTATTAGGGGTCCCTTCTCAACCCTTTATCTGTCCACTTAAAAGGAGAGACATTTGGATACAGTACAGCTTTAAAAGCATTTCAGGAAGACTATCCAATTCTCTGTGGTGTCAGAAATTAAAATCATTTGCCAGTAGGGTGTATATTGGCGGTCAACCCTTTGGGGTAATATTATACTGTCTTAGATATCTGTACTTACTTGATATCTGTACTTACTTGATATCTGTACTGGGTTTGAGTGTGAACCTCGGTTGCCCTTGCGTGCATTCTCCGCCGAGCGACCGTAATGACGCCCAATGTATTAGGCTATTGTATTAGACTATTGTATTAGAATCTGCTCGCTACTTGCCAAGTCTCCCCCTCACCTGGTGTTACTGACATGGCCTCAGGGGCAAGGGAAAGCCTCGCCGATTTAATAATGTTATGCAATACAAAAAAATCGCCCGTGCTCTTGACAGTATTAACCTGGGTAGGTATAATGTTGGTGGGTGTTACTGGCGGGTGTTACTGGCGGGTGTTACTGGCGGGTGTTACTGGCGGGTGTTGCTGGCGGGTGTTACTGGCGGGTGTTGCTGGCGGGTGTTACTGGCGTGTGTTACTGGCGTGTGTTACTGGCGTGTGTTACTGGCGTGTGTTACTGGCGTGTGTTACTGGCGTGTTACTGGCGTGTGTTACTGGCGTGTGTTACTGGCGTGTGTTACTGGCGGGTGTTACTGGCGTGTGTTACTGGCGTGTGTTACTGGCGTGTGTTACTGGCGGGTGTTACTGGCGGGTGTTACTGGCGGGTGTTACTGGCGGGTGTTACTGGCGGGTGTTACTGGCGGGTGTTACTGGCGGGTGTTACTGTCGGGTGTTACTGGCAGGTGTTACTGGCGTGTGTTACTGGCGTGTGTTACTGGCGGGTGTTACTGGCGGGTGTTACTGGCGTGTGTTACTGGCGGGTGTTACTGGCGGGTGTTACTGGTAGGTGTTACTGGCGTGTGTTGCTGGCGGGTGTTAGCTTACGCGTTTCTATTTCAGCTGTTGGAAAAAACAACACATTTGGTCAGATAGGGAGATGTATACTCAAGAGGTAGGTGTACCTCGCTTCTCGTTGTATATATATACTGAAAGTTTACTTCGGTTCTGGATTGTGTTCATGCCTGAAGTATACTTGATGGTCAGTAAACTGTTGTGGTTATAATAACCCAGCCTTAATAACCCCCTCAGAGGTTTTAATAGGCCTTAAGCCCAACACCAAACTTAACTTTTGGCGTGCTAGGCTAACTTAGTTCTCTGTATATTTGTTATATTAACATATAGAACCTTTCACTTCCTCAGTTTTGGGTTTAAATTTAAAATAAACGTAATTTAGGAAGCCTATACTGGAAGTTGTTGTTATTTGGTGTGTTTTAAGGCGTGAATTTCATCCCGGGGGCAAAATTATAGATGTGGGGCGACACGAGTCACAGTTGTATTGAGGATGTTCCAATGTTGTGAATGGATGTTCCAATGTTGTGAATGGATGTTCCAATGTTGTGAATGGATGTTCCAATGTTGTGAATGAAGATAATTAATTAATTCAACCCACATATCCAAGCCGAAATGTGACGAACCAGTTGAGTGGACAGCGCTTCGGATTCGTAGGGGTTCGATCCCCGGTGGAGGCGGAGGCAAATGGGCAAAATGTTTCTTTCACCCTGATGCGCCTGTTACCTACCAGTAAATAAGTACCTGGGAGTTAGACAGCTGTTACGGGCTGCTTCCTGGGGGGGGGTGTAACAAAAAGGAGGCCTGGTCTAAGACCGGGCCGCGGGGACGCTAAGCCCCGAAATCATCTCAAGATAACGATGTTTCGGCCTCGTCCAGGAGCCTTTAGTGGTATCCTGGGCATACTAGGCACTCGCTTCCTTCCCTTGTTTATAACAATAGTAACCATGGATCTTGGAGCTTAACAAACTGTTAAGAAATGTCAACAAAATAAACAAATCCACAAGGGCCGTGAAGAGGATTCGAACCCGTCGTAGCTCAGTCGATTAAGGCAGTTTAAGGATTAGGAAACTCTGCCCATTTCACACAGAAATCACAATTGCGTGATGCATCAAATGAACAAATCCACAAGGGCCGTGACGAGGATTCGAACCTGCGTCCGAGAGCATCCCAGACGCTCAGCTCAGTCGATTAAGGCAGTGTCTGGGATGCTCCCGGACGCAGGTTCGAATCCTCGTCACGGCCCCTTGTGGATTTGTTTATTTTGATGCATCACGTTAGTGTGATCTGTGTGTGTAATGTGAACAAAGCCGCCATGATTGTTAACAAGATGTACAGGTTTCGTAAAGTGGATGCATCCTGGTCAGGGGCCAGATTCACGAAGCAGTTACGCAAGCACTTGCGAACTTATACATGTTTTCTCAATCTTTGGCGGCTTGGTTTACAATTCCTAAACACCAGGAGACTGTTTATAACAATAACAACAGTTGATTGGGAAGTTTTCATGCTTGTAAACTGTTCAATAAATGTAACCAAAGCCGTCAAAGATTGAGGAAAGATGTACACGTTCGTAAGTGCTTGCGTAACTGCTTCGTGAATCTGGCCCCAGGTCCTTTATCAAGTGGCAAATGTGAGACAAAGCGGTGGGCACCATCCATCTTAATATGTCTTGGCTGCCACTTGATAAAGGTTTACAAGCATGAAAACCTGCCAATCAACTGTTATAAACAGCCTCCTGGTGCTTCCGAGCTCATTAACTGTTTAATAATTGTAAACAAAACCGCCAAATATTGAGAAAAGATGTACAGGTTCGTAAGTGCTTGCGTAACTGCTTCGTGAATCTGGCCCCCTGGTCCATATCCGTGAAGATTGTATTAGAGTGTTGGTCGGCTTAATTGGACATCCCTGACGTCATCCTTGTTAATGTCTGCTGCCTACATATTTTTTTTCCTTCTTTGGCCCGACCAGTCGTTTCCTTACCCTTCTTGTATATATATATATATATATATATATATATATATATATATATATATATATATATATATATATATATATATATATATATATATATT
>WNGS01005641.1:8888305-8898369 GCA_020271785.1 Procambarus virginalis
ATATATATATATATATATATATATATATATATATATATATCAAACACACACACACACACACCACACACCACACACACACAACACAACACACACACACACACCCAAACAACACACACACACACACACACAACACACAACACACACACACACTGACCTGGACAAGCTGCAGGAATGGTCGAACAAATGGCTGTTAGAGTTTAACCAAGCAAATGTAATGTAATGAAGATAGGGGTAGGAAGCAGGAGACCAGATACAAGGTATCATTTGGGAGATGAAAAACTTCAAGAGTCAGAGAGAGAGAAAGACCTGGGGGTTGATATCACGCCAGACCTGTCCCCTGAAGCTCATATCAAGAGGATAACATCAGCAGCATATGCCAGGTTGGCTAACATAAGAACGGCCTTTAGAAACTTGTGTAAGGAATCTTTCAGAACATTATATACCACATATGTCAGACCAATCCTGGAGTATGCGGCTCCAGCATGGAGTCCCTATCTAGTCAAGCATAAGACTAAACTGGAAAAGGTTCAAAGGTTTGCCACCAGACTAGTACCCGAGCTGAGAGGTATGAGCTACGAGGAGCGACTGCAGGAATTAAACCTCACTTCGTTGGAAGACAGAAGAGTTAGGGGGGACATGATCACCACATTCAAGATTCTCAGGGGAATCGACAGGGTTGATAAAGACAGGCTGTTTAACACAAGGGGCACACGCACTAGGGACACAGGTGGAAACTGAGTGCCCAAATGAGCCACAGAGATATTAGAAAGAACTTTTTTAGTGTCAGAGTGGTTGACAAATGGAATGCATTAGGAAGCGATGTGGTGGAGGCTGACTCCATACACAGTTTCAAGTGTAGATATGATAGAGCCCATTAGGCTCAGGAAACTGTACACCTGTTGATTGACGGTTGAGAGGCGGGACCAAAGAGCCAGAGCTCAACCCCCGCAAGCACAACTAGGTGAGTACAACTAGGTGAGTACACATAAAGGGGCCGGTGGCTGAGCAGTAGCATGCTGGATGCGTGATCCTGTGGTCCTAGGTTTGATTCCGGCGCCGGCGAGAAACAATGGATGGGAAAGAAACAATTTCTTTCACCTGATGCCCCTATTACCTAGCAGTAAATAGGTACCTGGAATTTAGACAGCTGTTACAGGCTGCTTCCTGGGTGTGTGTGTGTGGGGGCAGGGGTATTAGTAGTTAGTAACAGTTGAGTGACAGTTGAGAGGCGGGCCGAAAGAGCAAAGCTCAACCCCCGCAAGCACAATTAGGTGAATACAACTAGGTGAATACACACCTAGTTATATTCACGTGGACAGTCCACCTACTATCATAACTTATACTATATTTCCCATTTTCAAACTGAAACCTTCTCTTCTAACAATAACAACTGTGTAACTAGCTTCAAAAGATTGTCACTAGCCTAGCTAAACGAACTAGAGGGCTCAGTTCCTGAACCCATGCTGTGCCTCTGTAACCCTTTCCACCACCGCCCACGGGATGGGTATGGGGTGCATAATAAAGAAAGAAATTGAATTATTGTAACTCTCCATCTTCTTTATTTCCGTCTCCCTCCAATCCAAAAAAAAGGGGCCAGGATAATAAAGGGAGAGAGAGAGAGAGAGAGAGAGAGAGAGAGAGAGAGAGAGAGAGAGAGAGAGAGAGAGAGAGAGAGAGAGAGAGAGAGAGAGAGAATAATAGTGTTACAGAACATCTGTGAAAATAAGTTGGCATTATAAATGTTTTATAATACTCTTGTAATTTATGCGTATTTCCTCTGTTCATCTGTGTCAACAAAATAGCATATCCGAGAATCTTCAAGAATCTTCTGTGGTGCAGTCTTGCAACTATGCTTAGCTAATCAGGGACGAGTGGTCACCGTGATCCAATTTTATAAGATAATGTGTGTGTGTGTGTTTGCTAAGGCGACGGGACCACTCTGAGGACCGCCAACACTTTGTCAAGAGAGCGGTGATTGGCTCACGTAACAAAGGGATCCATTCCATCCCAAGTAATCGGTGTTAGGCGGTGGGTGAATGTCGGGACATTTGCACCAGGGTCATTCTAGTATTTGAAGGCGCGTTAGGTAACTAAATCATTGCAGAGCATTTGGAGGAAGATCTTTCCAATGTTTGATAATGGATAATATAATTAGGCCAACGTAACTATCAAGCCAACGTCGTAACTAAGCCAACGTAACTATCAAGCCAACGTCGTAACTAAGCCAACGTAACTATCAAGCCAACGTCGTAACTAAGCCAACGTCGTAACTAAGCCAACGTCGTAACTATCAAGCCAACGTCGTAACTAAGCCAACGTCGTAACTAAGCCAACGTCGTAACTAAGCCAACGTAACTATCAAGGACCTCGAAGAAGGGGGTATGTATGAGGTGGAATATGAGGACGGAGTGGAAAAAACGGTGTCCTTGGACCATCGGGAATCGAACGCCGACCTTGCAAGAAGGGCGACCTTCGCTCTACTGACTAGTCCAAGTGGAGGAGGTTTCCATTGTTTGAAAACACGTTGAGATAACTGGACTATGGTAGAAGATGCTGCATCTTGAATAGCTTTGTCTGAACTGATACGAAATATGGCAAAGGTTGCATAAAGAAGAAGCAGGAAGGCTGTCGTGATGCTTACCTTACCCTGAGGTGAGTCAGAGGATCAGTATCCCCTGACCAGGCCTACTAAAACCACCTATCGTGAGGTGCACATTACAATGGGTTGGATTGTAATAAGAGACTCGTGTGTTCCTTGATGGAGTGGTAGCAACGGCTCAACAGGCAGGACAGTGGCGTCGGCGGGACAGGAGTCATGTTTGTTTCTGTCAGTGTGATTGATGGCGGTCGGGTGACCAATGTACTCCAGCTGGTATCTCAGTTACCTGGCCCACAGCGACCTCTGTCTGGCCTGTGTGTCCTCCCAAGTCACTGGTTGGGACGCTCAGAGGCAGTTAAGAGAATATATATACTGCATACATAGACGCGATGAAGCACCTAAATTATTGGGATCGTCTCAAAGCTCTCCAAATGTACTCACTAGAAATGAGACGAGAGAGATACCAAATATACACATGAAAAATACTGGAGGGCCAAGTACCAAATCTACACAGTAAAATAACAACGTACTGGAGTGAACGATATGGAAGAAAATGCAGAATAGAACCAGTGAAGAGCAGGGGTGCCATAGGCACAATCAGAGAACACTGTATAAACATCAGAGGTCCGCGGTTGTTCAACATCCTCCCAGCGAGCATAAGAAATATTGCCGGAACAACCGTGGACATCTTCAAGAGAAAAGTAGATAGTTTTCTCCAAGGAGTGCCGGACCAACCGGGCTGTGGTGGATATGTGGGCCTGCGGGCCGCTTCAAGCAACAGCCTGGTGGACCAAACTCTCACAAGTCGAGCCTGGCCTCGGGCCGAGCTTGGGGAGTAGAACTCCCAGAACCCCATCAACCAGGTATACGCGAGTGGGTTGGACAAGTGTCACACCTGTGTAAATATTGACAAGTGTCAATAGGCAAGTGTTACATCACTCCGCAGCTGTTTCTCTCGATTTGCTACTCTATAAAAAAAAGTTTTTCCTAACTAGAATCGTACTACCCCAAGCAAACTACCTATCAAGACCGATACGTCATTTTGACGGCGCTTTAATTTGTACCAATAGGTCGCTTTTTTAACGGTTTAGTCAATAACTTAAAAAAACTTGACATAACTGAAATTAAGAAAGTGGAGGAGGCCAACTCTATTCAGATTATAGAGTAGATACGACGAAGCACAATAATTACAGCACCAGATAACTGATAAATAAGAGGCTGTATTTGCGGGTAAGAGTCACTGCTCTTGGGTCTCTCGGTGTCCCGGAAGACCCGGCTATCAAAGCGCCTCTCGGTGTCCCGGCTATCAAAGCGTTAATGGACTGGTGTATAGTTTCCATAAGCTATTGGGCTCTGTCTCGTCAACATTTCTAAGTGTGTTTGGGTTGCCATGCCACTGTGGATATTGCAACAAAACTCACCACATAAAATCAAATTCTGAGAAAAGGCTGAGAGTTGGGCCGTGGGTGCTAGTTGAGGAGTCGCTAGCGGTAGACAGAGTTAGTGACCATTACAGTGTAGTTAGGTCATCGTTAGCCTCGCACCCCTCTCCCTAATTACCCGCTGCCACGCTCTTATTCAACGACGATAGACGGGTGGTGATGGCTGCTAATGGGACGTTAAAGTCGCCTTTATGGCATCATATAGCGAAGATTCTCCTCACACCATCTTTGGTCTGTGTAATTGGTGTCTTCATCGCGAGCTTCAGACCAGGAAGGTTCGGTGTACTCGTGTAGAAGAGCGGAATATGGGACTTTGGTCCTCATGCTCCAAGGCCCAGAGTACGTATTTACACAGCCGCTCTACGATCCCCACTACAGCGTCCAGTCCGGAAGGTGGTAACCAGTCCGAGCGAGGTGGTCGTAAAAGAGAGGTTTTGTGTGTTCATAGCTGGTTCCCTGGCCCATAGGGATAGTCCAGCTGGCCTCTGTAGGATCTGAAACCTGAATTTGCATGAGCATTATGACGTCATAGTGACGTCACACAGCCACTACATAGAAAATAAAACATATATCTTGCTTTAGTTAGGTTAGGATGGGTTGTGCCCTCCTGATCGTCGACCAGGAGGCCTGGTAGACGACAGGCCGCGGGGACGCTAAGCCCCGGAAACACTCCAAGGTAAGGTAAGGGTTGGGATGGGTTTGCTGAAAGAGTAGTGATGGCACAGGGGAATACATGCCTTGGTAGGATCTTGGACCCTACTATGGTGTAGCCTGACCTGCCAGGCTGTTGACCTGCCTGGCTGTTGACCTGCCAGGCTGTTGACCTGCCTGGCTGTTGACCTGCCTGGCTGTTAACCTGCCAGGCTGTTGACCTGCCAGGCTGTTGACCTGCCAGGCTGTTGACCTGTTCAGGCTGAGATGCATGCCAGGCTGACGTGCTTCTTGGGTCCAGTGACTCTCAGTGTTATAACAGGATATAGCGCCTCTGTGTATATTGAATGTGTATATGGACCGTGATTCATGATTATTCTGATAATCTGTTAGGACCGTCAGGCAGTGACGTATGCTGGTTAGCGTTGTATGTTCAGTACTGTTGTCAAAGGCACTTCAGGTACCCTCTGTGAGCGTGTGTGTGCAGTGTAGCATACACTTCGTACACAAGGCGGTTCGCCAGTGGGTTTTAAACTTACCCACCACCATCTATGTCTACGAGTGTCTGTTCGTCCAGAGTTGGGCTGGCTTCGTCCAACTTTTACACATGAAGCATGTGGGGTTAGGGAGTGTCGTAGGCCAGTCGGGGTCGGCTGCAGTGTCACACTAAAAGAAATATTTGCATTTTATTGCCCTATCCCACAATACTTTTCATGCAGTGAAATCTGAAATGTTGGTTGTGTTGCCCGCAGACATATTTTTGCAGTAGACTGCAACATAGTGGTTGACAGGATCACGTACACCATCAAGAGAGGCACGCATAGTGCTTCTGCACCCTCTTTTAGTATCCATGGTGAGATTCTGTCAGGTCCACTTCAGCATTTGTTTCATCCAGCTCCAGCAGATGTCTCTTGACCTCATATCAGGTAATTTCAAGGTCTTCCAAAGTTCTTGGTTTACCACCTCTTATCAGTTCAGGGACTTCTCCTTGCTTTATAGTATGGACTTCTTGGATTCTCTTGCTGAGTCCTCCACACACCTTGTCATTCTCTGTCTACCTGTCTTCCCATTTTGTCAGTCACCGCCTGTTTTTTCACTGTTTTTTCTCCAGATGTGGTTGCGGGGCAATTTTGGTCCTGGCTTTATTTGCCGTCATTTTCATACTGTCTTCTTCTCACCCTGAGGTACTCATTCCTGGCCTTCTGGTATCTCCATCTGCTCTTTGGTTTTCTGTAGTTTCACTGTGTTTCTACTTAATTGCCTTGGTTCCTTACATGTTTCATTGAACCATGGATTCCTCTTTTGCTTTCTTTTTTTTCTCTTTGGATCTGGATAAACTTTCCTACTGCCTCCAGACACTTCAGTGTGATATAGTCCATCATGTCTTGCACAGTCTTTTCTCAGAGTTCTGTTTCCCATGACAGTCCTATTAGAAATTTCCTCATTTTATCAAGTTCCTTTCCAGTATATGTTAGCCTTTTGTTTTATACTCCTTTCCTCTGATAGATTATTCCTACTTTTATCAGATACTTAAATGTGAGTACACTGTAGTCACTCATTACCATGAGGGCTTCTAATTTGACTTCCCTTATGACTGACTTGTTCAAAGTGAATATCAGGTCAAGTCTTGCTGTTTCGTCATTACATCATTCTTGTGAGACCCTTGACAAGTTGACTCAAAGTGTGTCATTGCCACATGCAATAGTTTAGTTCTCCATGTACCTGCACCTCCATGTGGTTCTCCATCATCCCAGTCTATCCTTCTGTGGATAAAGTCGTCCACGATTAACAGTCCAGATCTGTTCGTGCCGGCGACCGAAGCTGTTCTCTGTATTATATTAATGGCTGTCATGTTGTTTCCATCATACTGCCTGTCTGGGTCTCGTCAGTTAGTGATGAGTTGTTTAGTCTTGATATTGTCTTTGGTCCTCAGATTGTCTTAAGACCATTTATGTCGTCTGTGAGGGCTTCACAGCCTGGGATAACCATCACTTTAAAGCCCTCTAACCCTCCCTGCCTTCCTTATCAGCAGAACCACTCCTTATCCTCCTCTTCCTTCCCTCTCTACAGTAGTCCCGTGGAAACTTTTATACTGAGGAATGGGAGTTTGGGCAAATGTATTGCATGGGAGCGTGGGTCATGGCAGCTTTGAAAGGAGGAGAGGAAGTACCTACCTATCAGAGCGTATGGGGGAATGAGATCTTAAGATAAATCGATGAGTTTGTGTAACATGGTTGAGTTGCCTGGATGTCGAGGGAATCGGTAAGATAAGTGATGAGGTTAGCGAGGTGGAACAGGCAAGTCGGTGGGGGTGGTGGAACGGGATGTCATTCTTTTTAAATTCTCAAGTGGTGAGAAGATCGCTGCCTGACCTGAGGAACTGAGAAGAATATTAATGAACAGTACCGTTGTTCACTGTTAACGGCGATGAGCGTAAGAACGGAACTGTTGCTCACATTTGGTAGTAGCAATTGAGGACCGTGATGTTGACATTTCTTCTGTTGGATGAGGAGGAGAACGATTAAGATGGCTGTGTGGACTAAGACGCTTATGGTTGAGCGGGTTATGGATGAGCGGGTTTCGGTTGAGCGGGTTTCGGTTGAGCGGGTTTCGGTTGAGCGGATTATGGTTGAGCGGGTTTCGGTTGAGCGGGTTATGGATGAGCGGGTTCGGTTGAGCGGGTTATGGTTGAGCGGGTTTCGGTCGAGCGAGTTTCGGTTGAGCGGGTTGTTCTTGTTTAGGCTTTTGTATGGTGATGTTTTCGTCTCCACCCTTCATCTTCTCCATTGTTCATGTGTTTACTGCTTTGTAAACTGCTCGTACTGTAAGCTACCTACACTGTAAACTGCTCGTACTGTAAGCTACCTACACTGTAAATTGCTCGTACTGTAAGCTACCTACACTGTAAATTGCTCGTACTGTAAGCTAGCTACACTGTAACTGCTCGTACTGTAAGCTAGCTACACTGTAAACTGCTCGTATTGTAAGCTACCTACACTGTAAACTGCTCGTACTGTAAGCTACCTACACTGTAAACTGCTCGTATTGTAAGCTACCTACACTGTAAACTGCTCGTACTGTAAGCTACCTACACTGTAAACTGCTCGTATTGTAAGCTACCTACACTGTAAACTGCTCGTACTGTAAGCTACCTACACTGTAAATTGCTCGTACTGTAAGCAACCCACACTGTAAACTGCTCATACTGTAAGCTACCCACACTGTAAACTGCTCATACTGTAAGCTACCCACACTGTAAACTGCTCGTACTGTAAGTTACCCACACTGTAAACTGCTCATACTGTAAGCTACCTACATTGTAAACTGCTCGTACTGTAAGCTACCTACACTGTAAATTGCTCGTACTGTAAGCTACCTACACTGTAAACTGCTCGTATTGTAAGCTACCTACACTGTAAACTTCTCGTACTGTAAGCTACCTACACTGTAAACTGCTCATACTGTAAGCTACCCACACTGTAAACTGCTCATGCTGTAAGCTACCCACACTGTAAACTGCTCGTACTGTAAGCCACCTACACTGTAAATTGCTCGTACTGTAAGCTACCTACACTGTAAACTGCTCATACTGTAAGCTACCCACACTGTAAACTGCTCGTACTGTAAGCTACTTAAACTGTAAACTGCTCGTACTGTAAGCTACCCACACTGTAAACTGCTCATACTGTAAGCAACTCGTCCTGCGAGCGAATATTAGTCCACCTCACTTCATTCTTTTTTCTCATAAGTTGTCATTTGTTTGTCTAAAAGTGAAGTAGCCATTCTCAGGCCGTCTCCAGGTAAAGATTACTTCATTCGTAAGTGTATTTCAATCCTCTGTTCCGACTCCTTTGTTTAGGCTCGTAGGTGAATGTTGACGTGAGTGAATATTCACATCAATATTCACATGTTTGTTGGCTTAGGCTTGGTTGTTGAGGTCTCTGTGTGTCCAGATGGGACTATAAGTGCCGACCATCTTGGTATTCATATCATTGCCACTCTCCATTCTCATGTGTCTCCTGTGTGTGTGTGTGTGTGTGTGTGTGTGTGTGTGTGTGTGTGTGTGTGTGTATTCACTTAGTTGTACTCGTCTAGTTGTGTTTGCGGGGGTTGAGCTCTGGCTCTTTGGTCCCGCCTCTCAACTGTCAATCAACTGGTGTACAGGTTCCTGAGCCTACTGGGCTCTGTCATATCTACATTTGAAACTGTGTATGGAGTCAGCCTCCACCACATCACTTCCTAGTGCATTCCATTTACTAACTACTCTGACACTGAAAAAGTTCTTTCTAATGTCTCTGTGGCTCATTTGGGTACTCAGCTTCCGCCTGTGTCCCCTTGTGCGTGTGCCACCCGTGTTAAATAATCCATCCTTGTCCACCCTGTCAATTCCCCTGAGAATTTGTATGTGGTGATCATGTCCCCCCTAGCTCTTCTGTCTTCCAGCGACGTGAGGTGCAGTTCATGTAGTCTGTCCTCATAACTCATACCTCTTAGTTCTGGGACTAACCTAGTGGCATACCTCTGAACTTTTTCCAGCTTCGTCTTGTGCTTGACAAGGTACGGACTCCATGCTGGGGCTGCATACTCCAGGATTGGCCTTACATATGTGGTATACAAGGTTCTGAAGGATTCCTTACACAGGTTTCTTGGTGGGACTCCACTGGTGACTCCCCGCCACTCCGAGACCTCACCTCTCACGATGACTCGCTGTGTGCTGTTGCTTAGGTACTCTCTTATCCAGTGGAGTACCTTCCCTTTCACTCCTGCCTGCATCTCCAGTTTGTGCACTAGTCTCTTATGTGGTACTGTGTCAAAAGATTTCTGGCAGTCCAGAAATATGCAGCCTGCCCAGCCCTCTCTCTCTTGCCTGATTTTTGTTGCCTGGTCATAGAACTCAATTAATCCTGTTAGGCATGATTTGCCATCTCTGAACCCATGTTGATGTTGTGTTACAAAGTTTTTTGCTCCAGATGTTCCACTAGCTTTTTTCGCACAATCTTTTCCATCATCTTGCATGGAATGCAAGTTAGGGACACTGGCCTGTAGTTCAGTACCTCCTGCCTATCACCCTTCTTGTATATTGGGACTACATTGGCCGTCTTCCAAATTTTTGGCAGTTCGCCTGTTACCAGTGACTTGTTGTACACTATGGAGAGTGGTAGGCACAGAGCCTCTGCTCCTTCCTTAAGGATCCATGGTGAGATTCCATCCGGGCCTATAGCCTTTGTCACGTCCAAATCTAGCAGATGCTTCCTCATCCCCCCACTGGTAATCTCAAACTCCTCTAGTGGTGTCTGGGTTGGTGTTCCCTCCCTTATGTCTGGGACTTCTCCTTGCTCTGAGGTGAAGACTTCCTGGAATTTCTTATTGAG
>WNGS01005641.1:8905502-8922684 GCA_020271785.1 Procambarus virginalis
ATATGTGGTGTGTGGTGGGAGAAAGCTGCATGCACGCGCAAGCCATATATCACTAAGAACCCCTTGACCCGGCCAGGATTCGAAACCCTGCCGTCCCAGGACACCCCTAACGACACAGTACCGTGCCACCGCACCAATGATCGTCTATAAGGATTGTTCAGTCATGGCGCTTATTACTAAGCTCCTGACTGATCAAATCCCCGATAAACATATGTTTACAAGAAAGGACTGCTACCAAAAATAATCATATATATTATATATATATGTTATATATATATATATAATATATATATATTATATAATATATATTTATATATATATAATAATAATGTACTCTCTTGGTGATGGCGTGGGTGTGGCTGGGGTACAGGTGTGTCAATGACAGGTGTTTTGGTGATGCGGAGTGTGGTGGTGACTGCAGGTGTGTGGCAATAACAGTGTCCTTGCACGTACAATATATGCAGAGTGTGATGAGATTTTGAGACATTTGTCCTCACGCCCAGTTATGCACGATACAGAGTGTCTTGGTGTGTTGGCAACACTCGCTGGAGTATTGATGGCACAATATCATTTCTCTCAGAACAATTAAGACCTTACGCAAAAAAAAGGCATATTTTCTAACAATCTATCTAAGATCCACCTATGTAACCCATCTGGGCTTCTGTGGAGCACCAAGAATAACTCATTAATTCATTTTCAATTACTCTGCTTCTAGTTTATTAAAAAGTAGGAAATGAAGATGTTAATTAAATTCGGTAATAAATAGCAGTTTAACAAATATCATGTTAAATAGTCTTGTAATGTTACCTTAGATTACTAGTATTTGTTGGTAGTAAATGTTTTCAGGGGTTTTTAAGTCTTTGAGCCAATGATGTCGGTTTACATGCCGAAGTTGATAACTACTTTCAATTTTCTTTCTTTCTTATGACACCCATACCCATCCCGGGGGCCGTGGTGTAACGGTACTCTGAAGAATACCAATTGCTAACCACTGGCTTGAATGGTGCGGTTGTTGACTTTGAGAACTAGAAGATAACCCGTTTTCATATAGGGAATTTTAGCTTCGGATTTGCTTGTGAAGAAACTAAAGGCCACATTTCGGCAGTCTTTTATTAACCAGAGAGAGTTAATAAGTCTGTGCTTGGTACAGCACAGACTATTAACTTTGCTACAGAGGGAGACTATGTAACAAGTCTCGCTCATTGCACCAGCCTCGGTAGTTGCACCAATAGTGGTCGCCTCGTCCTATGGCTTTTCTGAATCCATGTCTCCTGAACAAATCCAACAGGGCCGTGACGAGGGTTCGAACCCACGTCACGGCCCTTTGGGATTTGATTCATTGGATGCATCAGGCTGTTGTGATTTGTGTGTAGTACCTGGAAATATTCTGGAGTCGGAGCTCCTGAACGCCCTCAACCCGGCCTGGGGCCAGGCTGATAGGTTTGAAGATACAGCCTCAGGAAACACGTCAAGGGGGTACAAGTGGTTATCAAAACCTTCCAGTCACGTGTATCTGGCATGGCCTTGCCCAGGCAGCTGCGAGGGTGGGTACTACTGGGGTACAGGTCACGGGGGTACAGGTCACTGGGGTACCATGGGGTACAGGTTACTGGGGTACAGGTCACTGGGGTACAGGTCACTGGGGTACAGGTCACTGGGGTACAGGTCCCTGGGTACAGGTCACCAGGGTTTAGTCACCGGGTCACCACTGGGGTACAGGTCCTGGTACCCGGGGTACAGGTTCACTGGGGTACAGGTCACTGGGGTAAAGGTCCACTGGGTTACATGTTCACTGGGGTACAGGTCACTGGGTACAGGTCACTGGGGTACAGGTTCCACTGGGGTACAGGGTCACTGGGGTACAGGTCACTAGGGGTACAGGTCACTGGGGTACAGGTCACTGGGGTATCAGGTCACTGGGGGACAGGTCACTGGGGTACCTTCACGGGGTACATGTCCCCGGGGTACAGGTGACTGGGGTACAGGTCACTGGGGTACAGGTCACTGGGGTACAGGTCACCGGGGTACAGGTCACCTGGGGTACAGGCACTTGGGGTACAGTGCACCTGTGGTTACAGGTCACCTGGGTACAAGGTACTGGGGTACGGTCATGGGGTAAAAGTCACCGGGGTACAGGTCACCTGGGGTAACAGGTCACTGGGGTTACAGGGCACTGGGTACAGGTCCACAGGGGTCACTGGGGTAAGGTCAAGGGTCCAGGCACTGGGGTAAAAAAACGGTCCACTGTGGTACAGGCCACCTGGTACAGGTCACCGGGGGTACGGTCACTTGGGGTACAGGTCACGGGGTACAGGTTCACCTGGGGTACAGGTCCACTGGGGTACAGGTCACCCTGGGTGTACAGGTCACTGGGTCCAGGTCACTGGGGTACAGGTTCCCTGGGGTACAGGTCACTGGGGTAAAGGTCCCGGGGGGGGTACAGGTCACTGGGGTACAGGTCACTGGTGTACAGGTCACTGGGTACAGGCAATGGGTACCGGGGTACAGGTCACTGGGGTACAGGTCATGGGGTACAGGTCACTGGGGTACAGGTTCTCACCGGGTTACAGGTCACTGGGGTACAGGTCACTGGTGCTACAGGTCACCGGGATACAGGTCACTGGGGTACAGGTCACCGGGGTACAGGTCACGGTGGTACAGGTCACTTGGGGTACCGGTCACTGGTGTACAGGTCACTGGGTACGGTCACCGGGTACGGCACTGGGGTACAGGTCACTGGGGGACAGGTCACCGGGGTACAGGGGGTACAGGTTAACGGGCAACTCTTGTGTAAGGGAAGGTCATAGTTGGGTCATCTGCGATCTCGTGGCCCTTCACAGGGACGGTTTAATGGGTCTTTGAAGTAGAGGTATCCTTAGCATGGGATAATACTATTGCTCTTCTCTGTCTCTCGGTGTCTCTCCGCTCTGTCTCTCTGTCTCTGTCTCTCTCTCTGTGTCTGTCTGCTCTCTCTCTCTGTCTCTCCTCCTGTGTCTCTCTCTGTGTCTCTCTCTGTCTCTCTCTTGTTGTCTCTCTCCTCTTGCTGTGTTGTCTCTCTGTGTCTCTGTCCTCTCTCTCTCTGTCCTCTGTCTCTCTCTCTGTGTCCTCGTCGGTCTCTCTCTCTGTCCTCTCTCTCTGTATCTCTGTCTGTCTCTCTCCTGGTCTCTCTCTCTCGGTGTCTCTCGTGTCTGTCTCTCTGTCTCCTCTTCTCTTCGTGTCTCTACTCTGTTCTCTCGCTCTGTCTCTCCTCCTCCTCTGTCCTCTTCTCTGCTGTCTCTCTCTCTGTCTCTCTCCTTCTCTCCTCCTCCTTGTGTCTCTCTCTCTCTCTCTCTCTCTGTCCTCTCTCTCTTCTCTCTCTGTCTCTCTACTCGTCTCTCTCTCTCGTTCCCTCTCATTCTCTCTGTCTGTCTCTCCTCGTCCCCCAACATCCAGCTGAGGTCAGGGGTGACGAGCCTCCGATGGACTGTACGTGAATTTGTACACCTTTGTTAACTTGTGGTTGATGAAGGTAATATTGACTCGGTTTGTGCCACCATTTCCCCCACACCAAAGATTATATTTGCCTCGTCTGCACTCGCCGGGGGTCGGGGTATATCCATATAATCGTAATAATATATCGAATATCTCAGTCAGTCGATGTGTTAGAAAGTATATATATATATTATGTAATTTTTTTTTTTAAGTCAGGTGCTGTTACAACTCTTCACTTTCTCTTAAGAGAGACACCATCTTGTCGCGTCCCCCCCTTCCCCTCTCTGTCTCTTTTGTTACTCTCATGTCTCTCTCTCTCCTCTCTCTCCTCTCTCTCTCTCTCACTCTCTCCTCTCTCTCTCTCTTGCTCTCCTGGTACTCTCCTCTCTCTCTCTACTCTCTCTCTTTCTCTCTGCTATTCTCTCTCTCTCTCTCTCTCTCTACTCTGCTGCTCTCTCTCTCTCTTCTCTCTCTCTTCTCTCATCTCTCCTCTCTCTCTCCACCCACCCTCCTTCCTCCCTCCCTCTCTCACCGTTTGCTGCATACAAGGCGTTCAGCCCACGAGGAATTATTATTTAGTCACTAGTGGGAGAGACTTTACAGAGCAGCTGACGAGGGCACACTATCCCGCCCATAAACCATCTTGCTTAAAGGTGTCCGCCTTTTCCATAACCCAGTTTTAAAGAAAATAAAGATGTAAGCCTCCACAACTCCAAGAAACGACAGGCTGGAATACAAGAACCTTTCAGCAAGGATGCCATTACTAGGATGTATTCTTTAGGACACTAATAGTGTCTCTCTAGGGTGGAAATATTGTTGAACAAACTAACAGTCCCCATTCAGAGCTTGAGAAATTGCTGACATGGAGAATGTGCAGCGCTCTTTCCAGCTAGAATCCACTCAATAAAACATCTAAATTCATAGGACTTGTTAAAGATTTTTAATCTGTATTCCCTAGATCACAGAAAGGGGAGAGAGAGACATAGTAATTTACATTTGGAAAAATATTAGAGGGATTAGTTCAAAACTGCACACAGAAATAACATCATACGAGCAGGAGGTTATTTGTGTATGCAGTTTTTTTGGGGATATTTAGCAGGATGTGCAAAACAACCCTGTTGAAAAGCAGAGGTGCAATAGGTTTGCTGCGAGTCGTCTCACCATGAAAGGTCCAAGACTTTTCAATCCTCTCCCTCTACACATAACATCATAAGAACAAGGTAACTGCAGAAGATCTATTGGCCCATACGAGGCAGCTTCTATTTAACTTAACTCACTGACATCTCACGGTGTTCAAGAGAGAGAACGTGATAAACTTCCTTTGCAAATAATACCTGATCAACTACGCTGTGATTCATACGACAGGCTGCGAGTAGTCGCGTCTAATAGTCTGGTGGACCCAAAGAGACCTGGTCAGAGACCGGGCCGCAGGGACGTTGATCCTCGGAACCAATATACAACGCAACAGCAAAGGTAAGGTAAACCTTTATCCTGATTTCTCTCTCCACCTCCTCGACTGTCATATCAGCCTTCGTCTTGATACGGGTGGGGCAGCACATAAGGTAATTACTGTACTGCCCCATTTGCTATCTCTGGCCAAACAAGGCTCCGTGCGCGCCCTCAAGCGGCGCTATCTTGACCAAACATCGGACTCCTGCACTGCCCTCTGTATCGTCTAATTCATTATTGACATTGTGGATTAAAAACCAGCTTTTTTGTCGTTATAATTGTGGAGCGTCGATGTTGTTTTCGCTAGCGGCGTCGTGTTGATGTCATTAGAGGCAGAGCTGACGATTCTAGCTCGCTCTTGCTCGCTCTCTGGCTCTTGCTCGCTCTCTCGCTCTTGCTTGCCCTCTCGCTCTTGCTTGCTCTCGCTCTTGCTTGCTCTCTCGCTCTTGCTTGATCTCTCGCTCTTGCTTGCTCTCTCGCTCTTGCTTTTTCACTCGCTCGCTCTTGCTCGCTCTCTCCCTCTTGTTCGCTCTCTCGCTCTTGCTCGCTCTCTCCTCTTGCTCGCTCTCTCGCTCTTGCTCGCTCTCTCGCTCTTGCTCGCTCTCTCGCTCGCTCTCTCGCTCTCGCTCGCTCTCTCGCTCTGCTCGCTCTCTCGCTCTTGCTCGCTCTCTCGCTCTTGCTCGCTCTCTCGCTCTTGCTCGCTCTCTCGCTCTTGCTCGCTCTCTCCCTCTCGCTCGCTCTCTCGCTCTTGCTCGCTTTCTCCCTCTTGCTGGCTCTCTCGCTCTTGGTGCTCTCTTGCTTGCTCTCTCGCTCGCTCTCTTGCTTGCTCTCTCGCTCTCTTGCTTGCTCTCTCGCTTGCTCTTGCTCTCTCGCTCGCTCTCTTGCTTGCTCTCTCGATCTTGCTCGCTCTCTTGCGTGCTCTCTCGCTGGCGCTCTCGCTCTTACTCGCTCTCATATATATATATATATATATATAATATATATATATATATATATATATATATATATATATATATAATGATGAAAATGCATGAATTTAAATGCATGTAATTTAATGTGTGTGTGTGGGGGGGGGGGGTAAATATTGAGGTATGTTGTACTGTGGAGCCCACGAGAGTCTGTTTATTGTGACCACCTGACAACAAGGTGGGTCTGTGTGTGTGTGTGAGGCCTCAAGGAGCCGACTGCTGACCATAGGACACAGCCTGTAGCCATTAAGGAACACGTGTGTGTCCTGTCCCCCAAGCCCCTGACCGCTTGCCTGGTCTCCTCTCTAGAAAACAATCACTGGACTCCGTGTCAAGGAGTCATCTTAATAATGGTTGGTTGATACCTGGTTGATACCTGGTTGATGGGGTTCTGGGAGTTCTTCTACTCCCCAAGCCCGGCCCGAGGCCAGGCTGTCTTGTGAGAGTTTGGTCCACCAGGCTGTTGCTTGGAGCGGCCCGCAGGCCCACATACCCACGACAGCCCGGTTGGTCCGGCACTCCTTGGAGGAATAAATCTAGTTTCCTCTTGATGATGTCCACGGTTGTTCCGGAGGCGTCTTAATTAAATCATTTGATGTACAGAAGATATACAAGAAACTTACCCGATTCCGGGTACCCATAGAGCTGGTAAGCTGGGGATTGATGGCGTAGGAAACTTGAAGATTGCGAGATAAGATGTAGGTGAGAAAGTACAGGGGTTATCTTCTTGAGATTTTCTGGGATTAGCGTCCCCTCGGCCCGGTCCTAGACCAGGCTTCCTTTTGTTACACATGCCCAGGAAGCAGCCCGTAGCAGCTGTCTAACTCCCAGGTATCTATTTACTGCTAGGTAACAGGGGCATCAGGGTGAAAGAAACTCTGCCCATTTCACACAGAAATCACAATTGCGTGATGCATAAAAATGAACAAATCCACAAGGGCCGTGACGAGGATTCGAACCTGCGTCCGGGAGCATCCCAGACACTCAGCTCAGTCGATTAAGGCAGCGTCTGGGTTGCTCTCGGACGCAGGTTCGAATCCTCGTCACGGCCCTTGTGGATTTGTTCATCTGCCCATTTGTTTCCGCCTCCACCGGGGATCGAACCCGGAACATCAGGACTACGAATCCGAAGTGCTGTCCACTCAGCTGTAGGGGTAGTGGGCCAACTGCCATAGCTGTGTGGGTGAATTTGATACCGTGATATGAATTGATGCGTTGTATGACACAGGCGATGCTCGCATGTATGATGTATGACGCATAGGCGGTGCTCGCATGTATGATGTATGACACATAGGCTGTGCTCGCATGTATGATACATGACACATAGGCTGTGCTCGCATGTATGATGTATGACACATAGGCTGTGCTCGCATGTATGATACATGACACATAGGCTGTGCTCGCATGTATGATACATGACACAGACTGTGCTCACATGTATAATGTATGATACATGACACATAGGCTGTGCTCGCATGTATGATACATGACACATAGGCTGTGCTCGCATGTATGATACATGACACATAGGCTGTGCTCGCATGTATGATACATGACACACAGGCTGTGCTCGCATGTATAATGTATGATACATGACACATAGGATGTGCTCGCATGTATGATACATGACACATAGGCTGCGCTCACATGTATGACTACTATTTTTCAAGGCAGGTGGCATAGGCTGCTTGCAGTAGCTGCTTCACCAGAGGCTAAATGATACCTGTTGGTGATGGGCTGTTGTTAAAGTTTGTCGTTCAGCTTCTCAGCAGAACGGTCCATTAGTGTGTTTCTAATGGAAACCCCTAATGGTTTCTAATGGTAAAACAAAATGTAATTATTTGTGAACTAAGTCAACACGAGAGCTGGTGGCTCCCGTTCATCCTAGTTCAGTAGATTACTTGGTGTTCAAGGTCTGTGGTAATTTCTGTGGGGGATATATATATCATCTGACGCTTTGGTATTCTTTGGTATTTGGTATTTGGTAGGGGTATTCTTCATGTGAGGTTGCTCGTATATTGCATCATTGATGGTGACGTGGACAACGAATGGATCTTCTCTGTTTGGTATATATACATGTTTCTCGACTTGATCGACAATCGACTTGAGAATGGTCCAGGACGGACCGAAACGTCGTCGTCCCTTCACCTTCTAGTGTGTGGTCTGGTCAATATACTTCAGCCACGTTATTGTGACTCCTCGTCTGTACATGTTTCTCATTGTTTGCTGTTTTACTGACAGGTTGGAGTCGTGTTCACGGGTTCCAGCTTAACCCTTGTGTGGTTGTTGTGTGCGCTCTGTCGTTGAGTGAGACATCTGTTACAAATAGTCATTATCTTGTTACCTGTTTGATACCTGCTTAATGGGCTTCTACGAGTTCTTCTACTCCCAAGCCCGGCCCGAGGCCATACTGGACTTGTGAGAGCTTGGTCCAACAGGCTGTTGCTTGGAGCGGCCCTCAGGCCGCTCACCACAGCCCGGTTGGTCCGGCATTGTTGAACTCTTTGTAATTTTAACATGTTTGATTTGTTGATTAACCGGAGTACATGGATATTGTAAGAGACCTAATTAACATTCTATACAAGTATACTTTCACATGTGAAGGAGCGTAATTGAATCGATACAGTTGTGTTAACTGTGCCTTAAACATTGGTGATTTCGTGTTAATGTATTCACTTGAGCTTAACAAGATACTGGGTTATAATTTATTCCAAATTTGGCCAAGTGAAAGACGAGAGCCACTTACTATTGTAAGGCTAGCAACTGTCGCATACCTGGTGGAGGAGGACACACACACAGAGCCCGTACACGAGGTCTGGGTGTATAGTCAGCAAGTGCACGAGAACACCCAGTACTCGACACTAGAACACCCAGTACTCGACACTAGAACACCCAGTACTCGACGCTAGAACACCCAGTACTCGACACTAGAACACCCAGTACTCGACACTAGAACACCCAGTACTCGACACTAGAACACCCAGTACTCGACACTAGAACACCCAGTACTCGACACTAGAACACCCAGTACTCGACACTAGAACACCCAGTACTCGACACTAGAACACAAAGTAATCGACACTAGAACACCCAGTACTCGACACTAGAACACCCGGTACTCGACGCTAGAACACCCAGTACTCGACACTAGAACACAAAGTACTCGACACTAGAACACCCAGTACTCGACACTAGAACACCCAGTACTCGACACTAGAACACAAAGTACTCGACACTAGAACACCCAGTACTCGACACTAGAACACCCGGTACTCGACACTAGAACACCCGGTACTCGACACTAGCCTAATACTTCGCAGTACTCGACACGAAGGTCAGTGAGTCTGTAGAACCACGTGAAATATTTGCCCAGTGCCCAGTACTGCTGGTGCTCCATCCTTCAAGGGGTTGCAAGTGACCTTCCCCCTATCGTGCGGGTACTTGCAAATATCTTCCCAGTCCTGCAGGGGGTTGCAAGTGGGTTCCCCCATCGTGCGGGTACTTGCAAATGACCTTCAGTGTGATTTATCGCCCCGAAGCATCTGAGCGGACCGGCAGTCCAATATTGACAGAGAGCTGGGTCAATACTGAATTTATAAAGTGGGATAAGGATGTCAGCTAAACTGATTTAGGGTTCGGGCAGTGCCATAGCAACGGACAAGTGCTTAAGGATGTCAGATAAGGTGATTTACCATTTCTCTCGCGCCATAGCAACGGACAAGTGGTTAAGGATGCCAGATTGGCTGCAGCAAACTTCTGACATACACTCAGACGAGGAGTCACGATAACGTGGGTGAAATATGTTGACCAAACCACACACTAGAAAGTGAAGGGACGACGACGTTTCGGTCCGTCCTGGACCATTCTCAAGTCGATTGTGACATTCTGACACACCTCTTCCTATCCGGAAACTCGGACTGACACTGACGGGTTCAGGTTTGTCACTGTTAGATTTAATTATGGTTAATATAATCCGTTAACGGGGGCACAAAGTCTGTAGTTAGGGTCATGGAGGTCTCTCTCTCTCTCTCTCTCTCTCTCTCTCTCTTCCTCTCTCTCTCACTCTCTCTCTCTCTCTCATCTCTCTCTCTCTCTCTCTCTCTCTCTCTCTCTCTTTTTTTTTCTCTTTTTGACTCTTAAGAGTCAATCTCAGGACTAATTACTGACCTCCCCCGAGATGCCGCCCACAACCCTAACTCCTTGGTAACCATTCCGTTACAATGTACTCATCTATTTATGCTTGCGGGGGGGTTGAGCTCTGGCTCTTTGATCCCGCCTCTCAACTGTCAATCAACTGGTATGCTCAACTGGTGTATGGTACATACATGTGCACCATAACATGTATGTTTTCTTTGTCCTTCATGGACAGGGTTGGGGGGGGGGGCATGGTATACTGCACGTAGTGAAGTATATCCTCTGTCCATGATGAGTAAACGAATATATTTCTAAAGCTCATTTGGGTATGTTGAAGCTGTTGTGCCCGTGTGTATGCCCAGCATACCATATCTCGTCTCCTCCCTTCACTACCTAGCATACTATCTATCGCCTCCACCTTCACTACCTAGCATACTATCTATCGCCTCCCCCTTCACTACCTAGCATACTATCTATCGCCTCCCTTCACTACCTAGCATACTATCTATCGCCTCCCCCTTCACTACCTAGCATACTATCTATCGCCTCCCTTCACTACCTAGCATACTATCTATCGCCTCCCCCTTCACTACCTAGCATACTATCTATCGCCTCCCCTTCACTACCTAGCATACTGTCTATCGCCTCCCTTCACTACCTAGCATACTATCTATCGCCTCCCTTCACTACCAAACATACTATCTATCGCCTCCCCTTCACTACCTAGCATACTGTCTATCGCCTCCCTTCACTACCTAGCATACTATCTATCGCCTCCCCTTCACTACCTAGCATACTATCTATCGCCTCCCCCTTCACTACCTAGCATACTATCTATCGCCTCCCCTTCACTACCTAGCATACTGTCTATCGACTCCCTTCACTACCTAGCATACTATCTATCGCCTCCCCTTCACTACCTAGCATACTATCTATCGACTCCCCTTCACTACCTAGCATACTATCTATCGACTCCCCTTCCACCACCCTAGCATACTATCTATCGTCTCCCTTCACTACCTAGCATACTATCTATCGTCTTATCTTCACTACCTAGCATATTATCTATCGTACCCCCCTTCACTACCTAGCATACTATCTATCGTCTCCCTTCACTACCAGCATACTATCTATCGCCTCCCCTTCACTACCTAGCATACTATCTATCGTCTCCCTTCACTACCCAGCATACTATCTATCGCCTCCCCTTCACCACCCTAGCATACTATCTATCGCCTCCCCTTCACTACCTAGCATACTATCTATCGTCTTATCTTCACTACCTAGCATACTATCTATCGTCTCCCTTCACTACCTAGCATATTATCTATCGCCTCCATTCACTACCTAGCATACTATCTATCGCCTCCCCTTCACTACCCTAGCATACTATCTATCGCCTCTCTTCACTACCTAGCATACTATCTATCGTCTCCCTTCACTACCTAGCATACTATCTATCGTCTCCCCTTCACTACCCTAGCATACTATCTATCGCCTCTCTTCACTACCTAGCATACTATCTATCGCCTCCCCTTCACTACCTAGCATACTATCTATCGTCTCTTCACTACTTAGCATACTATCTATCGTCTCCCTTCACTACCTAGTATACTATCTATCGCCTCCCCTTCACTACCTAGCATACTATCTATCGTCTCCCCTTCACTACCTAGCATACTATCTATCGTCTCCCTTCACTACCCAGCATATTATCTATCGCCTCCCCTTCACCACCCTAGCATACTATCTATCGCCTCCCTTCACTACCTAGCATACTATCTATCGTCTTATCTTCACTACCTAGCATATTATCTATCGTACCCCCCTTCACTACCTAGCATATTATCTATCGCCTCCATTCACTACCTAGCATACTATCTATCGTCTCCCCTTCACTACCCTAGCATACTATCTATCGTCTCCCCTTCACTATTTTCTCGCAACTTTTCTCCATACACTTGAACTCGTCGGTGTAGCGGTGGCCGCACTTCTAGTAGGTCACCGTTCGATTCCCAGGTGGTGAGAGCGGTTGGGCATCGTGCCTTCCCTCTGTCCTATCCCAACTCTTTGTCTCCCATATACCTTCCTAGACTTTCTCCAGGTTGGTTTTGTGTTTGACGTGGATTTCAAGCTTGCGCTGTATATGCCATAATTGGGCTGACGTACGTGATACACAGGGTTGTGCCGTGTATGCTTAGGTCATGGGTTGAAGCAAGTGTATAAACAGAACTTGTATATGATGCTCATTGAAGGCTTAACATGGTTTTAAAGAACATTGAATTAGGTATCGTATTAAAGAGATAATTTTATATGCTATTCATTAAACTGTTGTTAAGACAGTTGACAGTAGGGGGACTAGTGGGTGAGGACAGTTGACAGTTGAACTAGTGGGTGAGGACAGTTGACAGTTGAACTAGTGGGTGAGGACAGTTGACAGTAGAGCTAGTGGGTGAGGACAGTTGACAGTTGAACTAGTGGGTGAGGACAGTTGACAGTTGAACTAGTGGGTGAGGACAGTTGACAGTTGAACTAGTGGGTGAGGACAGTTGACAGTTGAACTAGTGGGTGAGGACAGTTGACAGTTGAACTAGTGGGTGAGGACAGTTGACAGTAGAGCTAGTGGGTGAGGACAGTTGACAGTAGAGCTAGTGGGTGAGGACAGTTGACAGTAGAGCTAGTGGGTGAGGACAGTTGACAGTAGAGCTAGTGGGTGAGGACAGTTGACAGTAGAGCTAGTGGGTGAGGACAGTTGACAGTAGAGCTAGTGGGTGAGGACAGTTGACAGTTGAACTAGTGGGTGAGGACAGTTGACAGTAGAACTAGTGGTGTGAGGACAGTGCTGCCATCTGCCTACACCTTGGACTGTTAGGTAAGAGAAACATACTCCCGCCGTTTACCCGCAAGACCTGCTCATGGCTCCCTTCAGTGCTCTGGCACAGAGTAATCCTGTCGTGACTGCTCTGGCGCGCGCTTGCCGCTGCGCGCCAAAATTGATGGGACCTGGAAACTGGTGTGAACTATTTCACTTAACAGGAACAGTAGTAGTTTACTCAACACCGAAACTACGGCTAATTGTTTGAAAAGGTGAATTTAACGGTCTCTGTAATTGGCAGGACGTTGTTTGTGTTAATTGTTAAGTCTTTGGCTCTGTATGTTCTGCAGCTTGCATGTGCCCAGTGGAATATTATACACATCATGAAATGTTTGTTGCCCAGCGCCTATAGTGTAGATAACTGTTACGTCGAGTTTGTTAATTAGTACACACAGTGGTGTGTGTGTGTGTGAGGGGGGGGGGGGGAAGAGTATACCAGTGACGTCACGGATGTCTGGGGGAGGGGGTAGGTGGGTAGACCAATGACGTCACGGATGTGTGGGGATTTTGTCTTTTCACATATTATGTATGTATGTATGTATATATAATATATACATAATGGTTATATTATATATATATATAAAATATATATAATATATAATATAACCACAGCGAATATGGTTATCATTCATATTATTGACATTATTACAAGCATTTCTTCTAATTTGTTTTGAAAATATTAGCTGTTTGGCAGGCGGACAGTGTTTGAAATCGTCGTGGGGGTCTGAATGTGACGCTGGCACGCTGTTCTCTCTTGAATTCTGGCGACACCACGCAGCCTATGTTCATCCCGTACCTTAGACTATTCCTTCTGCCATTTAGGTGAGGCTAGCCCTAAGCATCTGACCTACAACTTTAAACACAGACAGATAGACTGATTCTCTTATAGTATAGATCTTAATGGTTTATGTCTATTTGTCTCGTATTATGGCTTATGTCTTAGTAATTCACTCAACATAAACATCTACCTCAATCTCAATTGTAGTGACGTGGATGAATACCTCAGCTGTGGCGACGACACACACACACACACACACCACACACACACACACACACACACACACACACACCACACACACACACACACACAGAGGCGAGGAGTGAGAGAGATACCTGAAGTATCCATGTCCGCCACCAGATAGCGTGCCAGTCACTCATTAAACATAAACAAACACATTACCTTCAGATAAATAAATACTAATTATTACTTCTGAGCGCTTGGTGTTCACTCTCTAAATAAATAAGCCCAATCAGTTTTACCTGACAGCCGATGCCTTCGTCTCTCACACGTCCCATTTTTGGTCGGTTCAAGTAATTCGTTAATAATGCCATAGTAAAAATTAAAATACCGCAATGTTGATGGTTTTCTCTACTAAGACTTCGCTAGGTTAGGTAGGTTGCTTGGGTTGGTACGTTCCTGGCTAGGTAAGACAGTTGTGTATTTTACGGAGTGACAATCAGATAGAACATCCAAAATCCTTATCCTGACCCCTTCCCAGTGCTATATAGTCGTGATTGCTTGGCGCTTTCCCCCTGATAATTCCATTCCATTCAGTGGACAAAGTTTGAGCCAATACGTCCAGCCCAACCACTTGGGCTGGACGGTAGAGCGACGGTCTCGCTTCATGCAGGTCGGCGTTCAATCCCCGACCGTCCAAGTGGTTGGAAGTACTAGATATAGTCGTAATGGCTTCGCCCTTTCTCCTCATAGTTGCCCTTGCGAGGCTGGATCACGTATACCATTTGGGGTTTACAACTCATGATCTAGCTAGCCATGTGCAGCTAATTAGTAAAGCGAGCTCAGATATACATAATGTCTATGCTCCCTAGAGTGTCTCATGAGTCCTAGGCTACTCTGCACAATGAAATCACATCAACGTGATGAGATCAATGACAACAAACAAAAACGTTGGGAGTACTTAAAGCATAGGTTCGAATCCTGTTCATGGCTCCAACGTGATTTTATCTACCTATTGGGGGTTGCCGCATCAAGGGAGAAAACTAAAATGTTAATATACTGAGACCCCGCTCCAAGATCGCTGCCGAAAACGGACAACCCACTCGTCACTTCACGATTTCACTACGGGCTCCCATAGACCTTGATCCTTGGAACTGTTTGTCAAGGTAGCGAATCATCTTCAAACAGTCATCACTTCCAGCCAGGAGGCGTCTTGGAACTGAGGCAATTCAACTACACATCGCTTCTTTCGACCTGCTTTAGCTGAAGACCACGAAGAGAGCCATCGGCCTCAGACAATGACATAAACCGGCGGCTTGTCAAGCCCCCACTCCTTTATTAGTTAACCTCCGGTACGTTTTAGATCCTGCTGGTTGGCTAGGAGAGGGCCGTAGAATGGGCCTATTGCAGTAGTGGTGAGGGCGGGGCGCCGACCTTGGAGAGTTTTTTTGATAAGATAATATGGGACGAGCTGTGATGGTGTGCTTGGCTCTCCCAGCTGTCATGCGGCCAGTTTAGTTTGGTGATAACCATCCTGGCAGCGATAGGGGGATGACAAGTAGTAGGTGGTGAACGGGTGAGAGTGTGGGTGAGGGAGAGATTTGAAGAGGATGGATGGTATAAGAACTGGTGGGGGAGTGGGGGTTAGAGGCAGGAGAGGAGAGGAGCGGAGAAGAGGAGAGAAGAGAAAAAACAGAAAAAACACAAAAAACAAACGAAAAAATAAAAAAAATACAAAGAGAGAGAGAGAGAGCGAGAGAGGAGAAGAGAGACAGAGAGAGAGAGCGAGGGAGAGAGTATAGAGTATCTAGTCCTACAGTGGCATAAAACACTCTGAATTTTTTTCTCCATTTTAGTCTTGTGCTTGACAAAGGTACGGGCTCCATGCGGGGCTGCTACTCCCCCCCCCACCTACAGGAAAAAAAAATGCTGTGTGTTTTATCGTCCTTACGTAGATGTTATATGATGTAAGTTTTTATGAAAATTGGTTTATATGAAACCATATATTTGCATATATGGTTATATATGAAAATTATTGTTTCTGCTGTGCAAATCATACAGGAATGATCGCGCGTATCTAGACTAATATTAACCATTATCTAGGGATGATTTAAAACAACCTCATAAGATTTAAAACTCCCTAACAGGAAAACAAACGCACACCGAGACACGTGCCCACCCCACGACACATGCCCACCCCATGCGTTCACCACCCGAGCACTTAGCCCACCACTAGACAAATACCAGTGCACCAGACCCCGAGACCGTGCACCACCAACACGTGCAGTCACACCGGTAGACACTGCACCCCTACCACTGAGACACGTGCACCACCACACGTGCACCTCCACACGTGCACCGACACACCTTTTGGCCCCCAAAACACCCACCCGAACACGTGCACCACCTCACGTGCACCACCCAGGACACGTGCACCACCACACGTGCACCTCCCGAGACACGTGCACCACCCGAGGCAACAGCAGCTCCAGAACAACAATAGTGCCGGGACGAATCCGTCTCCTGTTGCTATAACTTATAATTAAGTCTTCTTGGCGCGGGAACAAGGGGCCCCCGGCCCGTGAGTTGTGTACCTATGACACTACGCTGAGTGGGCTTATGGATGTGTCCTTCACCTTGACCTTTTGGTCCTTGAACAGGGGGTGGAAGGGGGAGATTAGAGGGGAGAAGAAGGGAATGGTGAAGAAGAGAGGGGAGGAATCACGATAAAGTGGAGGAAAGGTGGAGAAGATACTCGGTCCACTTCGCCACACATGGGCCTGATTGCTGAGTGAACAGCGCCCTGGACTCATAATCCTAGGGACCGGGTTCGATCCCCTCGATGGCGGAAAACAAATTTCATTTTTTTTTCATCTTTGAATGTACTGTTACCTAGCATAATAGGTACCCCTGGGAGTTACATACGTTAGATGTAACAACTATGGAACTGTGCTAGATTCCCGGTGTGTGTTGTGTTATTCCACTTAGTTTGTAATTTTACGGGGTTAGCTTTGCTCTTTCGGCCCGCCTCTTCACTTTCAAACCTGTTTACTATCTACACTAACTACTTTTTTTTCCCCACCACACCACAACAAACCCCAGGAAGCAGCCCGTAGCAGCTGATCTAACTCCCAGGACTTCTATTTACGTAGTAAACAGGGCCATCAGGTGAAAGAACTTTGTCCCATCTTGTTTCTCTGCCGGGTGCGGGAATCGGGGGGGGGGGGGGGGAACCCCGCGCACAGAATTACGAATCCTGCTCGCTATCCAACAGGCTACCATGGCCCCCTTTGTGTGGTGTTGTGTGGTGTGGTGTGTGTGTGTACT
>WNGS01005641.1:8922709-8927709 GCA_020271785.1 Procambarus virginalis
TTGTCTGTCACCCTTTTTGTATATTGGTACTACATTAGCAGTCTTCCATATTTCTGGTAGGTCCCCCGTTTCCATTGACTTACTATACACTATGCAGAGTGGAGTGGAAGGCAAAGTGCTCCTGCACACTCTTTCAATACCCATGGCGAGATTCCATCCGGACTAACAGCTTTTCTCACATCCAGCTCCAATAGGTGCTTTTTGACCTCATCTCTTGTAATTTCGAACCTATCCAAGGTCACCTGGTTTGCTGCCACCTCTCCAGCGCGCCGTGATATCCCCCTGTTCTATTGTAAAGACCTTCCTGGAACCTTTTGTTGAGTTCTTCACACACCTCTTTGTCATTGCTCTGTGTACTCTGTCCTCGCCCACCCTAAGTTTAATCACCTGTTCCTTGCCTTGTGTCTTCCTCCTTGATGTGACTGTGAGTAGTAGCTTTGGTTCAGTCTTGGCTTTGTTAGCTATATCATTTTCATACCTTTTTCTCAGCTGTCTCTTCTCACACTGACATACTCGGACCTGGTTCTCTGGTATCTCTCTATATTTTCTGGTGTTCTGTTATTAACGAAAGTTCCTCCATGCCCTTTGTTCAGCTCCTTTGCTCCCTATTAAACCACGGATTTCATACATTCCCTATTAAATGACGGATTCTTCCTTTGCTTCTCTGTTTTTTCCTGTTGGGTCTGGGACAAACCTGCTTACAGCCTCCTGACATTTTTGGGTGACACTGTCCATCATGTCTTGTACGGTACTTGGTTCCGAGTTCCGTGTGGTCCCAATGTATATCCCATAGGAATTTATTCATCTCCCTCATAGTTTACCCTTTCGGTACGCCAGCCAGGTCCTTTCGGTTCCCAGTTCTTTTTTGGGGGTGATAATTCTAGCTCAACCAGGTACTCAAAGCTCATACACTATGATCACTCTATCCCAAGGGGGCTTCCAACTTAATCTTCCCTGTATATCCGACTCATTTAGGGTAATATATCAAAATCCAGCAAGGCTGGTTCATCCCCTCCTCTCATTCTTGTCGGTCGGTGTGTGTGTGTGTGTGTGTGTGTGTTTGGTGGGTAAGCTAAACTTGCTCTCTTTTGCAGGGAGCTGCAAATGTTTGTAAGGATCTTACCTATATTTCAACATTCATGGGTGCCTATGGATGAATGCTGAGTGACATTCACACATACTACACACATTCGGATGCTTGTGTACCCGTTTTGATGTTCCATTTCATCTTGGAATTATATATTGTGGGCCTTGGTTTCCAACAAGTAGATCCAAGCTCTTGGGCATCTATTTGTACTTACCAATTTGTGCTTGCAGGGGTTGAGCGTCGGACTTCATGGAGTTCACCACCCCCCCTCTCCACTCTCTCTACTCTCTCTCCCCCTCCTCCCCTTCTTCCTTCCCTCCTCTCGCACACACTCGCGATGATGCTATATCGCACTCACTTTACACTCCCACGCTCAGCACCATAGAGGAATCCATCTCTGACAAAATAAATATTAATTCACAATAATCTCTATCCTCGCAGCCTATAACACCCTGGGCGTGAAACTCGTACCCATACCCCACGCTAGTAAGTCGTACGGCATGCCCCATACCCCCCCTAACTTATGCCCGTACACCTACCCCATGCCCGCCAATCTCGTCTCGTTCACGCCATCAGCACTTCACAGCGATTTATGCCCCTCCCTATCTTCAATACCAACCCGAAATTATCAATGACACGTTGATTTACGGACGGTGTGGCAAGCAAACTCACACCTAACTATTTCCTCTTGCACGCACGTGGCTTTTGAGTGAGGACGAGGGTCTCGGTCAGTCGTTTGTCTGTCTGTGTCTGTCCTGTCCATGTTTCTCGGTTCTCTCTCCTTCTTCTCCGGGGGAGCTCCGCTGCCTTGCTTATGGCTCATTCGTCTCTCTCTGCTCCCCTTCTTTCATCTCACTCTCACATCGACATACTCTCTCTCCGTCTCTCATCTTCTCTCTCAGTCTCTGCTCATCTCTCTTCTCATCTCTTCTCTTCTCCTCCGGTCTGTGTTATTCGGTGTATTCTCTACGATACACGATGTACAACGAAACGAAAACACGTGAGAGCTCAGGTTTACTAACATTCCTGCCCGATCCGTCCCATCCGACAATCTCTTATCCTGACTCCCTTCCATGTGCTATTTTCATAATGGCTTATGGCGCTGTTCCCCTGATAGTGTCAATTCAATACTGCCATATGACTCTCCTGAAGCCCACGTGAATGGTAGACACAACACTGCCTCACCCAGACACAAACCACGCTACCAACTCTCAATACTCAATACCAACCGGGCTCGTGGTGAGGGTCTGGGCCTGCGGGCCGCCTCCAAGCAACAGCCTGTTGGACCAAGTCTCTCACCAAGTCGAGTACTGGCCTCGGGCCGGGCTTGGGGAGTAGAAGAACTCCCAGAACCCATTAAGCCAGGTATCAAACAGGTATCAACTTTGTTTCAGTTTTCCTTATATTTTAAGATACAATATAAAGATCATATTTACATTAAATTTACAAGGACAAATTTATATATGAGTTGCTATTCTCATGTAAAACCTCATATTTGTTCATATGATCACTTCCATAGGTATTAAGCAGAGCTGCATCCACAGGTTCTAAGCATGATGGTCATGTAAAAGAACGCATTAGCCAGTCGTAAATGCACTCTTTGTTAACAAACAACACAGAAATCATCGATAGATACAGCGATAGCAGGCGGCTTGATATCTGCAAGGCACTACACATCAAGAAGTCAACGCCAGCAATCAACAGCCAACTAATACACAACTATATTCTACCCACTTCAAGACTCCGCACCAATATAGAAGCATCAAGAAATATGGGCCAATAGGCCCTCTGCAGTTACTTCCATTCTTCCCTTTAATTTATCCAATTTTACCCAATGCACCGTGTTCTGTCTTGTGTTGAAAGTTTGCTCTGTCTTGTGTTGAAAGCTTTTTCACCTCATCCAAAACTGTTGTAACATATCACCTCACCCAAATGCGAGTATATAAGATGAAAGCTGTTTAAATGATATTATAGTAAAACTCTGTTTAGTGTTTGCAGATTATAGTTGTGTGTGTAAACTAAAGCCTTTGAAAATGTAATAAGTTATTACGAAACGCGTTCAAGTGTCGCGTCAGACTAAAAGTAAAAAATGAATTTTGGAGAATTGATTTTTCAATTACCATCGACAGTAAAAAGAAACATAAGAAATATTGAGAAAATTCATGTTAGAATTATTAATCTTACTTTTTCGGTCATATTTAATAACATGTTTACAAGAAAGACTGTTACCAAAATATACTAATATATATATATATATATATATATATATATATATATATATATATATATATATATATATATATATATATATATATATTAGTATTATATATATATATATTATATATATATATATATATATATATATATATATATATATATGTGTGTGTGTGAGAAAGCTGCATGAACGCGCAAGCCATATATCACTAAGAACTCTTTGACCCGGCCAGGATTCGAACCCATGCCGTCCAGGATCACCCCTAAACGTACACATTACCGTGACCACCGCACCAATGATCGTCTATAAGGATTGGTCAGTCATGGCGCTTATTAACTAAGCTCCCTGACTGATCAACCCCCGATAACATATGTTTACAAGAAAGACTGCTACCAAAATATACTAATATATATATATATATATATATATATATATATATATATATATATATATATATATATATATATATATATATATATATAAATAATATACTCTTCTTGGTGATGGGTGTGTGTGGCGGGGTACAGGTGTGTCAATGACAGGTGTTTTGGTGATGCGGGTGTGTGTGGTAGCTGCAGGTGTGTGTCAATAACAAGTGTCTTGCACGTAAAATATATGCAGAGTTTGATGAGTTTTGAGACATTTGTCCTCACGCAGTTAGCACGATACAGAGTTCTTGGTGTGTGGGCAACACTCGCTGGAGTATTGATGGCACAATATCATTTCTCTCAGAACAATTAAGACCTTACGCAAAAAAAAAGGCATATTTCTTAACAATCTATCTAAGAGTCACCTATGTTAACCATTCTGGTGCTTCTGTGGAGCACCAAGAATAACTCATTAATTCATTTTCAATTACTCTGCTTCTAGTTTATTAAAAAGTAGAAATGAAGATGTTAATTAAATTCGGTAATAAATAGCAGTTTAACAAATATCATGTTAAATAGTCTTGTAATGTTTACCTTAGATACTAGTATTGTTGGTAGTAAATGTTTTCAGGGGTTTTTAAGTCTTTGAGCCAATGATGTCGGTTTACAATGCCGAAGTTGATAACTACTTTCAATTTCTTTCTTTATTATGCACCCCATACCCATCCCGTGGGCGGTGGTGTAAAGGTACTCTGAAGAACAATTGCTAACCACTGGCTTGAATGGTGCGGTTGTTGACTTTGAGAACTAGAAGATAACCCGTTTTCATATAGGGATATTTAGCTTCTGGATTTTGCTGTGAAGAAAATAAGGCCACATTCGACGTCTTTTATTAACCAGAGAGTTAATAAGTCTGTGCTTGGTACAGCACAGACTATTAACTTTGCTACAGAGGGAGACTATGTAACAAGTCTCGCTCATTGCACCAGCCCCTGTAGTTGCACCAATAGTGGTCGTCCTCGTCTATGCTTTCTCAGCATCATGTATACCTGAAACAAATCCACAAGGGCCGTGACGAGGGTTCGAACCCACGTCACGGCCCTTGGGGATTTGTTCATTGGATGCATCAGGCTGTTGTGATTTGTGTGTAATACCTGGAATATATCTGGAGTCGGAGCTCCTGAACGCCCTCAACCCGGCCTGGGGCCAGGCTTGATAGGTTTGAAGATACAGCCTCAGGAACACGTCAAGGGGGTACAGTGGTTACAAAACCTCTCAGTCACGTGTATCTGGCATGGCCTTGCCCAGGCAGCTGCGAGGGTGGGTACTA
>WNGS01005641.1:8930209-8940107 GCA_020271785.1 Procambarus virginalis
CACTAAAAACCAATTACAGTAACAACTAGAGAAATGTAAAGCTAATAATGCTGCTGTACTTTGCAATACTGGACAACAAACTGTCACCTCTCTCCCTGTTTAACACGATATACTGAACGGGTGAGAATAGCTTCAGCTACCTCATCCCTTTGTGGTATTTTACCTCAATAAACTTATTTCAATTTCAACCCCCCTCCCCCCCACGAGTCCTTTGTGTGAGGCAACTCGCTCTGTCAGACTAATCTGATAGTAGCCCTTTAACAAGCAATCTGAAAAAGATAAGTAGCATTACCTACGGCGTCAAGGATATCATCTATACGAGTTAAAGGTAAGCATCCTTGACGGTCACGAGGTTCAGTTTCCCTATAGTCCTCCCTCCAGTCAGTCCCTCCACCGGAAATAATAATGCTTATAGTAACTATTTGCTCAAACGTACCAAAATGTCCCTACTGTTGGGCCCCAATAATTAAGTTTTGTATTGTTGAATTAGCTCAAATGGCATTCTAGATCATTGGAAATGTTACTAAAGAACTTAACTTGTCCAAAAATCTTAGGCTAAATATTTCTTTCCTAGACCTAACATTGCTATACTAGGGCCTAGGATTTTTAAAGTTTTGTTTTTAGCTTTTTTTCCCATTACAAATTAATAGTGCAAAATTTGTATTTTTTTTTTCCTAAGTTTTTATTTTTGTAAATTCGTGGAGATAGTTGCTATAATTACTATCATTTAGGAGGATGGTTGCTAAAGCTTACACTCGTGTCAACTGTTTCCTGCTTCAGTACGGCAAATCAAACACTTGGAGATATAAACCCCCAACCCGTCCTCGACTCAAGTCCATTACATCCAGCCGCCGCCCCCACAGACGCATTCAAAATTTTAACATGCTGTTCATTCAAAACAAGAATTTCTCTCAAATATAAATTAATATTATAATATATTAGCATATTGTGCATATATAGCATAGGTTAGGTTAGGTTAGGTGTTTAGGTTTCGGTTGGCGATTATTTGCATTTGTAGTACGTGGGTGAAGCATTTATAGCGATGTTGTTCGAACGAAACTCGTCAGTGAAGCACTTGTTCCGGAAGTGTTCGAACGAAATCAGTTGTGAGTCGTGTGTAAACTCTTTTCATTCATAAACAGTGGGTTTGGCGGGTGGATGGAATCACTTTTGGATCTTTGTTTGGAGGACGGCTGAAACCCCAGCTGCTTATGAATGAAAACACTTGACACACACGGGGTAAGGGGCCTCGTACCTGGTGGATAGCGCGCAGGACTCGTAATTATGTGGCGCGGGTTCGATTCCCGCACGAGGCAGAAACAATGGGCAAAGTTTCTTTCACCTGAATGCCCCTGTTACCTAGCAGTAAATAGGTACCTGGGTGTGTTAGTCAGCTGTCACGGGCTGCTTCCTGGGGGTGGAGGCCTGGTCGAGGACCGGGCCGCGGGGACACTAAAAAAAAAGCCCCGAAATCATCTCAAGATAACGACTCGCAACTGATGACGTTCGAAACGCTTCCGGAACAAGTGCTTCGCTGACAAATTTTGTTCGAACCACAACGCTGTAAATGCTTCACCCACACACTACAAATACAAATTATCGCCAACAGAACCTAAACACCTTTCATAGCCTAGCCTAACCATGCATAGAACTTTTTGAGTAATAATAAAACGAAAAAAGAAAATAAGAAAGAATAAGAGAAGATTTTTAATATACCGTAAATAATTGTTGCTAAATTAATCATTGGTAAATTAAATTAAATTTAATTTAATTGATGGGTAATTTAATGGTTTAATCAGTAATTCATTGGTTTATGCATCTGCGGGGGGGGGTGCTGGTTTGGGAACAGGTTAAAATACCAATAATTGCTAACAGAACCTAACCTAACTTAGGCCTAATTATTCAATTTACTTCAGTATGTAAAAATATTAATTTATGTTTAAGAAAATACAAGTGTTGAATATGTAGTGCGTTAAAATTGATGAATGCGTCTTTGGGGTGGACCGCAAGTTGCAGGAGACGGGTTGCACATATCAACATTTGGTGTTGTTGCATGCTCTACTATTTAAAAACAGTTCATTCGGGTAACTCCATTCACCTGGGCTGTTATCATTCGGGTTTTGGTTTTTATCATTCAGATAAACCATTTTGCAGGTGTGGGGAACCCGCGGGCCTTTGAGGCCGCATGCGGCTTTTTTTTATAGTACGAATGAGGCTTTGAAACCGTTTTGAAATTCACGCGAAATACAAGTAAGACTTTGTATTATGAACAATATCATTTTAATGCAACATAATTGAAAACTTACAATGCTTTAATGTTTTTAATAATTTAATGCTTTTAAATCCTTAATATCGAAAACCATACTAAATTTCTCTTTAGTTCAGAAAATATAAATCTTCCAATTTTGCTCTTATACTGTGTATTTAAATGCATAAATTAATGAGTTTAGTTTAGCCATAAGCCACTGTAATATAAAACTATCTTTTACAGATTATTATATCTTGTTAAATAGTGCCTTAGAGTGCCACAATGTTCCATCCCAACCCTTTGTTATCACATAATTGGTCACTAATATTATCGATAATAATCAAAAAAAACTGTTAACCTATTGGCTTATACAATCTTCGCCCAGGGCCAGGATTCATGTTGAATTTACACATCCGCCTACGAAACCTTTACATCTTCAGCAGTCATAGCGGCTTAATTTACATTTATTATACAGTTTATGAACTAAGGAGCACTTGGAGATGTTGTTTACAATAATAACCTAGAGTTCTCAAGTTTCAAATCTCGTAAACAGTTTTTCTTAAATGTAAACAAAGCCGCCATTTTTTTAAGATGTATAGGTTTCGTAGGTGAATGCATACATGCTTGATGAATACTGACCCAGTTGGTCTTTCCATCCTTTCCAAGCCCTTTGGACATCAAAGCTAAAGACCCAGTTGGGTAGGTCGCTTACGGACGCGAGCCGCTCGTGTCTCGGAAGCTATAAAGGAACTTCAGGGTTGGTGGCGCGCGTGCTCAACCCCTGTTGAACTTAATACTGAAGTTATCTAACGGCTGAATAGTACCTAATGAACTTTCTGGACTTTATCTGCATGTCGAACTGTCTTGGTGTTAAGGATATAGCTCCAGCAGAGTCATCTAACAGGCTATTAGAAGTCGGTTTGTTATGACAGCGGCTTCTGACATCATTCTTCTTTTACTGGCTGCCTTGACTAATCTGTTTGTATTTGTCCTGGCGCTCTCATTCGTCAGAAGACGTCTTTGTATTACTTGCTCATGCCTGATTGGTTAATGTTAAATGCTTGACGAACCTGATGGGTCAATACTTGAGTTTCAAATTTAAAACTGAACTTAATTGGGTTAGATGTGCGGCCTAGCATAATATAATAGATCAACATTAAAAATTATATATAATTAACGCCTCGGGTAATATTTTGATTCATATAGGCGGAGGATGATCTGAATGACTATAGGCCTATTTGGACAGGAAGAGTGTTTTAAGGGGTTTTCAAGTCGAACACTTCTACCACCTTACAGCCCCCCCCCCCACCACCACCACCACCACAGCGTCACCCCCCACCACCACCACCACCACAGCATCACCCCCCCCCCCTCCTACACCCCAAACAGCACCCCCTCTCCTACACCCCCAGCACGTCTCCCCCCCCCCCTGCCATCTACACCCACACAGCACCCCCCAATCACCCCCCCCCCTAATAACCAACCCAGCAGAGAACGCTTGTCACATGCAGCTCAACGCGATAAGGAGACGAGGAGAGGGGGTTGTGGGGGGGGGGAAGAGGGGAGGGGGCGACAACGCAACATCATCAGTAATAGATTAAGGAGCTTGAGGGCATGTGTGGGATGTGTCGGCTGATTGCACAGTAATTGCCTCAGTTGCAAGTGTGAGTAGCTGGGTTGGTGCTTTTGATGAAGGGGGGGGGGGCGGGGTGTAATTCCCGTGGAAGGTAAGTACACCTGTACTTAATGCTGGTGGGTAGTGGTTACTGGGAGTGGAAGGCCACATAGGCATATCAAGACAGATCTATAAAAGGTAGTTGTTAAGAGAAAGAATTAAAACAGAATAGAATATGAGGCGTGAAGGTTCATATCCACTTGTACCATCGGGAATTGAACACCGACCCTGCAGTGAGCGGGGCCTTAGCTCTAGCGACCAGTCTAAGTGAGTGCGGATATATTACTAGGCCACTATGACAAGGCCTTAGGTACCTTGGAAGACAAGCCAAGGCGCTGATGCAATAATCACAGACTAGGCGAAAGATTTTGACAAATGTACCCATGGTGTTGTTATCTTGAGATGATTTCGGGGCTTAGTGTCCCCGCGGCCCGGTCCTCGACCAGGCCTCAGCACCCCCAGGAAGCAGCCCGTGACAGCTGACTAACTCCCAAGTACCTATTTACTGCTAGGTAACAAGGGCATCAGGGTGAAAGAACCATTTTGCCCATTTGTCTCCGCCTCCACCGGGGATCGAACCCGGAACCTCAAGGCTACGAATCCGAAGCGCTGTCCACCCAGCTGTCAGGCGCTCAGGCGTGGTAGAAAATGCAAAATCACCCAGTTCAAGAGGTAGAGATGTAATAGGTAGAGATAATTCCATCGACATTAAGGGAACAAGACTGTTCAACACACACTCGATACACATTAAGGAGGAGAATAACTAGCCGACCTCTCGCCATGTTCAAAAGGGCACTTGATACACACCTCCAAACATTACTCGATCAGCTAGGCTGTGATTCATACGTGACACGCATTCCCCCTCCTCGGCGCCCCTGTTACAAAGGGGGAGCCTAGTCACAAGCACAAAGGGGTACCTCGCCAAGTCTCTCCCCCCTCTTCCCTCTCCCCCCCCCCCCTCTATGTAGAATAGGATAAAACGAAGGAGTCTTTACTGCGGTCTTAACCACGGATTGCAAGCCTCACGGCTGAGTAGACAGCGCTCGGGATTTGTAATCCTAAGGTTCCGGAGTTCGATTCCCGGCGGAGGGGGAAACAAATGGGCAGAGTTTCTTTCACCCTGATGCCATTCTTCGCCAAGCATTAAATAGTTACCCCCCTATTATTGTTATTAGAGTAGTGTTATTAGAGTAGGCTATATTTCAATTGTGATTTAAATATACAGTTACAATAATAAAATAATGTTAATGTCATTTTGGTGAGTTATCTGTCCCCTTGTGTTGGTCTGTGTTATTCATCCTGGTGATTTTCATGTGTTGTGTTTAGAAATTCCCCTGTGTTTCTCCATCTTAGGAATAATAAAGTCAATCGAGAATCTCCCGTTCAGTTCAGTAAGACTAAAGTATTAATCCATTCAATTTCAATCACTGGTCCGTTGAGTTCCCTGATTATCGAGTCCCTTCCTTCCTGGGGACCAATAATTATAGACACATTCATTCATTTGGAAGGTGGTGGCAGTGTATAAAGGTAAGAAAATTAATAATCCCTATTCCTTGTGAGGTCCTCATTTAATATTCAGCTTATATTCGTGACATTCCAGTGAGGGGTCATACTGGTCCGTTAATAGTGTTTGCTGGTTTATTAAGTGGAGAAGAAAGAGGAGTGTTCAGTGTACATATGACATGTTTAAGTAAACCAGATATTACAATACTATGGTTTAAAGGTGGGCAGGGTATTACAATGGAGATATTGCGGGGTATTACAACCTGGGAGTTGTACAGCTGCTTCCTGGGGGGGGGGGTGTAACAGAAAGGAGGCCTGGATGAGGACCGGGCCGCGGGGACGCTAAGCCCCGAAATCATCTCAAGACAACCTCACTCGCTAACAGCTGCACCGGAAACAGCCTGCTCATCTGCAGTGACTGCTATCGAGGGTTATCTTGAGGTTATCTTGAGATGATTTCGGGGCTTTTATTGTCCTCGCGGCCCGGTCCTCGACCAGTCCTCCACCCCCAGGAAGCAACCCGTGACAGCTGACTAACACCCAGGTACCTATTTTACTGCTAAGTAACAGGGGCATAGGGTGAAAGAAACTCTGCCCATTGTTTCTCGCCGGCGCCTGGGATCGAACCCAGGACCACAGGATCACAAGTGCAGCGTGCTGTCCGCTCGGCCGACCGGCTCCGCTACCTGAACTACCAAGCTTACCTGTCACCAAGGCGCCTCACTAACGAGGTCACCAATTTGGGAGGCGCTCATTCACTTAATCATCTTCAGTGATTAAGTGCTTAATTGCACACTAGTTTCTCTGTCAGCTATCTCACCCTGTCAGAGTAAAAGAGACAAATGTATGTGAATGCATGTGTGTGAATATATGCATGTATATATGTATACGTATATATGTGTGTGTATGTATATGTATGTGTATAAAGTACTTATGGAAGCTGATCAGAATTGCATTTCACCTTTGTAAATGCACATTAATGACACTTCAAACACTTTATGTAAGGCATACGTAAATCCGTGTATCTATCTATCTATGTATTTCCGTATGTAGGTTAGCTTAGCATTTTAAAAGTACCTAATCACCTTCTGTGGTTGATTGTTCAATAAATCCCTGAACTATATGTTTAACAGATCTCTAACCCTGTCCATGGAGGACAGAAGAAAATGTATATATGCTGGTTAGCATTGTAAATGTGTGGCCACGTCTGTGGTAGAAAATAATAATAATAAAAAAAACTCGCCAAATATTTGTAGTGGAGTGGGCTACGTGCCCCCTTAATATTCTCACTGTTGTACCCCGCACTCACACTTTATTTCTCTCACTCAGTGGCTGTCTCAGCACAGTGTTAATGTGTGTACTCAGCACATGTATACATGCATGTGCATGTATGCACATGCACATGTATCATATGTATACATTCAGCACAGTAGGTATCCATCAGTCAGTCATAGGAGACTGTGGAGTTGTGCTCTGGTTGTTGGTCTCTGGTAGTTGGATGAGAACACAAACCCTGGCTTGTGTTCTCATCCGTGCCAGGGGGCCAGATTCACGAAGTAGTTACGCAAGCACTTACGAACCTGTACATCTTTTCTCAATATATGGCGGCTTTGTTTACAATTATTAAACAGTTAGTGAGCTCCGAAGCACCAGGAGGCTGTTTATAACAATAACAACAGTTGACTGGGATCTTTTCACGCTTGTAAACTGCTTAATAAATGTAACCAAAGCCGTCAAAGATTGAGGAAAGATGTACACGTTCGTAAATACCTGCGTAACTCCTTCGTGAATCTGGCCCCAGGATGAGAGAGAGAGAGAGAGCGAGCCCAAGGTGTACTAAGTACTTCTTAAGGCACTTGTACCGGCTTCAACGTTCCAGACACAACAGCTCGAGAAACCTGCTAATTAGAGATGCAGATTTCTGATAAAATAAAAACTCATTATGTTTACGACCCGCCAGAGCTGCTGGCGTCGCTCTCACCACCGTGACCCGGGGATAGTACTAGAAATGCCAACCATCACAGTTAGCATTATCAAATCGATCCAGTTAATCAGAAAATAGCCGTTCCAAGCTTAATTACCGCGGTTCAGTGTCGAATGAGCGGCCTGCGGGACCTGTAGCACAGAGTCTCTCTTTACTGGGTTATGGAACTGTTGTGGGGGGCTGATGGGAGGATTTAAAGAATAGTTTAGTTGTCTTAAGAGACAGAGTACGCTGGGGGAACTCTTATGGGTGTAGATGTCACATTGTGTAGGCGTAAGGTGTGTACACTTACACCTGCACACACATCCCTATACACACACACACACACACACACACACACACACACACACACACACAACACACACACACACACACACACACACACGGTTGAGAGGCGGGACCAAAGAGCCAGAGCTCAACCCCCCCCCCCCAAGCACAATTAGTGTGTACCAACACACACCCAAATACAACACCTTCACCATATCCCAAGTCCCAGACCAACTCTCACGCCTACATCATTCACCATACCTACACCATCATTCACCATAATATTAATAACGCCGCCACAGTGGAGCAAGTCACAATTAGGCCACATGGTGTACTCCTCTATGAGGTTAATTGAGTCGTGTGCGAGACGGGGAGTCCTTGGGTATAATCTGGACTGAGGGTTATAGGTTAATGTAGTGAGGGGGGTGTAGTTGGGTGTAGCGCCATCTGTTGGTGGTGTAGTTTATTGTGACGGTGATAACCATTGGGCACTACCCTGCCTACCCACCGGGCACTACCCTGCCTACACACGGGCACTACCCTGCCTACACACCGGGCACTACCCTGCCTACACACCGGGCACTACCCTGCCTACACACCTGGCACTACCCTGCCTACACACCGGGCACTACCCTGCCTACACACCGGGCACTACCCTGCCTACACACCGGCACTACCCTGCCTACACACTGGCACTACCCAGCCTACACACCGGGCACTACCCTGCCAACACACCGGGCACTACCCTGCCTACACACCGGGCACTACCCTGCCTACACACCGGGAACTACCCTGCCTACACACCGGGCACTACCCTGCCTACACACCGGGCACTACCCTGCCAACACACCGGGCACTACCCTGCCAACACACCGGGCACTACCCTGCCTACACACCGGGCACTACCCTGCCTACACACCGGGCACTACCCTGCCTACACACCGGGCACTACCCTGCCTACACACACGGGCACTACCCTGCCTACACACCGGGCACTACCCTGCCTACACACCGGGCACTACCCTGCCAACACACCGGGCACTACCCTGCCAACACACCGGGCACTACCCTGCCAACACACCGGGCACTACCCTGCCTACACACCGGGCACTACCCTGCCTACCCACCGGGCACTACCCTGCCTACACACCGGGCACTACCCTGCCTACCCACCGGGCACTACCCTGCCTACACACCGGGCACTACCCTGCCTACACCACCTGGACACCACTGGACCTCTGCTGGTACCCCTTACACACCAGCAATTACTAGGAGAAACAATACGAGAACAAAGAACTGGGATATGAGGGGGTGAAAAAAGGTGAAGAAATGATGCTCAATCACTTCGGATAGATCGGGGATCGAACTCAGACGTTGCAAGAATGGAGGCCGTAGGGGTTTTGCTAAGTGGATGGCTCCAGAGAGAGGCGGAGTTCATGTTTACAAAACATCCCCCATCTCTTCATACGCATTTCTCTGTCTCTCAAAGTCGTGTGTGAGAGTCATGTGTGTGTGTGTCGGGGTCTTCTCCAGTGACAGTCACATGTAAACAACTCCCCCGCTGTGTTTTCAATTAGTGTGTAACAGCCAGATATATATCACTCCCCTGTGCCTTCTTGCCATGGTAGGGGGGGGGGGAAGAGGATAAAACATGGAAAAAGTACAGTTACAACGCCAGTTGCTCTACATGGGTTTACATTGCATGACTGTGTAGAGTTAGTCTACCGACTCTCCAGTAGTGTGGGGAGGGAGGCGGCTTCGTGGTGGAGTGGCGTCCGTCGGGGTCATGTGTATTCTCCGTTTTTTTTTTTAATGGTTGCAAGAGGTGGAAAAAATATATAGGGTAATTATTTACCCAGTGTTGTCTGTCACTCTGTTTAAAGTTGCTTTTTAGTTTTTTTTTCCTTCTTGTGGGTTAAATAGTGTGTTATGTATCGTCAGGCCGGTGTGTTTGGTCTGAGGCGTGTGGGTGTGGGTGTGTTCACCTAGTTGTGCTTGCGGGGGGTTGAGTTATGCTCTTTCGGCCCGCCTCTCGACTGCCGTTGCCAGTACCGGTGGGCGCCAGTTGCCAGTACCGGTGGGGCGCCAGTTGCCAGTACCGGGGGCGCCAGTTGCCAGTACCGGCGGGCGCCAGTTGCCAGTACGGTGGGCCCAGTTGCCAGTACCGGCGGGCGCCAGTTGCCAGTACCGGTGGCCTAGCATAGAGAAGCAGGAAACAAAT
>WNGS01005641.1:8944649-8958194 GCA_020271785.1 Procambarus virginalis
ATCAATCAACTTAATTTGTTTCCACACACACACACACACACACACACACACACACACACACACACACACACACACACACACACACACGAAACTTTGCCAAAATTATGAGAAGGATTAAGACAGAGGAGGACAGCTTGAGACTTCAAGAAGACCTGGACAAGCTGCAGGAATGGTCGAACAAATGGCTGTTAGAGTTTAACCCAAGCAAATGTAATGTAATGAAGATAGGGGTAGGAAGCAGGAGACCAGATACAGGTATCATTGGGAGATGAAATACTTCAAGAGTCAAGAGAGAGAAAGGACCTGGGGGTTGATATCACGCCAGACCTGTCCCCTGAAGCTCATATCAAGAGGATAACATCAGCAGCATATGCCAGTTGGCTAACATAAGAAGGCCTTTAGAAACTTGTGTAAGGAATCATTCAGAACTTATATACCACATATGTCAGACCAATCCTGGAGTGCGGCTCCAGTTGGAGTCCTACTAGTCAACATAAGAAAACTGGAAAAGAAAGGTTTGCCACCAGACTGTCCCGAGCTGAGAGGTATGAGCTACCAGGAAGGCTCGGATAAACCTCACTCCGTTGGAAACAGAAGATGGGGAGACATGATACCACTTCAAGATTCTCAGGGGAATGACAGGGTAAAGACAGGTTTTCAACCAAGGGCACACGCACTAGGGGACACAGGTGGAAAGAGTGCCCAAATGAGCCACAGAGAATTAGAAAGAATTTTTCAGTGTCAGAGTGGACAATGGAATGCATTAGGCATGGATGTGGTGGAGGCTGACTCCATACACGTTTCAAGTGTAGATATGATAGAGCCCATAGGCCTCAGGAACTGTACAACAAGATCAAATCTACATTGACGGATCTTCTAAGACTACCAAGGCAGACTACCTTGACTACCAAGACTACAAGGACTACCAAGACTACCAAGACTTCTAAGGCAGGACTGTAGCGGCGGAGAGTGTCATCACAAACATTGTCTTCCTTGTTGACCAGACCACACACTAGAAGGTGAAGGGACGACGACGTTCCGGTCCGTCCTGGACCATTCTCACAATCGACTTGAGAATAGCCCAGGACGGACCGAAACGTCGTCGTCCCTTCACCTTCTAGTGTGTGTGGTCTGGTCAACATAATTCAGCCACGTTATTGTGACTCATCGCCTGTATTGCCTTCTTTAATAAAAATTGAAGGAAAAGCAGGACTTGAGAACGCAAACAGAATTCTCAACGCCAACAAAGATCACTGCCATTGTTATGGCATTACGATATCAAGAACGAACCACAAGGGGGGAGCAGTGGTCGGCACTGACTCCAGAACGACACTGTAAAGTTTTAAATCGAGTCTGGCAAAAATCAAAGAGATAGTAATTGAAATCAAGGTGAAAGTGATATCGAACAAAGGAAGGATGAACAATTTCCTGTGGATTCCCTCTCTTATTGCCGTCTGTGGAAGCGCTCACGCTGATGTGCTGGCCGCTGAGGGCGCTGAAGGAGACCATATTCAATACTCCATCCCCCCAAGACGCTTAAACCAATTCAGATCATCAAACAACATCACCGTGACGAGGTGTAGAGGAGGAAAGGAAGATAGCAGAGCAAGTCAGTGAACGTGTTCGGGGGAGGGAATCTGTAATTGATTGATTGATGAAGATTAAGCCACCCAAGAGGTGGCACGGGCATGAATAACCCGTGACCACAATCTGTAATTGAAAGAATTCGTCTTGTATACAAGTGCCCAGGGAGACTTGGGATGGTAATAGCGTGGAACAGAATTGCACGATTTGCAGCACGAGTGAAGGACACCGCCTTGACCACTGCCTGGGAGATTGTTCACATCTAACAGACGTTAGAAGTGTGTGTAGTATAATAAACAACACTGTAGTTAGGAAAGTAATGTTTAAGCATTATACATATTGCTCTTAAGAGGTTCCCCTCCCCTTTTCACCCGCAAGATAACGTAAATGCGAGGGATAACGTTATGAGATAACGTAAATTATCTTAACAAATTTAAATTTGTTAAGATAATCCTGTTTTAGTCTATTCGCTTGAGGCGCTTAAGCAAGTCCCAGCTGTGTCTGGGTACAAGTGACAGGATGAACAACCCAGCGGGTTTTCTTCCTATTGGGGAGTGTTGTACATGCTGCTATGGCGGTGTGTCCACTCACAGGATGAGTGGCGCTGCCCAATACTGTCACTATGGCGGTGTGTCCACTCACAAGATGAGTGGCGCTGCCCAATACTGTCACTATGGCGGTGTGTCCACTCACAAGATGAGTGGCGCTGCCCATTACTGTCACTATGGCGGTGTGTCCACTCACAGGATGAGTGGCGCTGCCCAATACTGTCACTATGGCGGTGTGTCCACTCACAGGATGAGTGGCGCTGCCCAATACTGTCACTATGGCGGTGTGTCCACTTATAGGATGAGTGACGCTGCCCAATATTGTCACTATGGCGGTGTGTCCACTCACAGGATGAGTGACGCTGCCTAATACTGTCACTATGGCGGTGTGTCCACTCGCAGGATGAGTGGCGCTGCCCAATACTGTCACTATGGCGGTGTGTCCACTCAAAGGATGAGTGGCGCTGCCCAATACTGTCACTATGGCGGTGTGTCCACTCACAGGATGAGTGGCGCTGCCCAATACTGTCACTATGGCGGTGTGTCCACTCACAGGATGAGTGGCGCTGCCCATTACTGTCACTATGGCGGTGTGTCCACTCACAGGATGAGTGGCGCTGCCCAATACTGTCACTATGGCGGTGTGTCCACTCACAGGATGAGTGACGCTCCGCAATAAACCAGCCCTCCGGGGCAAAATTAAATTTAAATTACTAGGTAGGTTTATCTGGTTGTTAGTTTAAGTGATTCAAGGACTCGTGAGGCGAGTGTTTTGTGGTATATGACGGCGCAGCGTCTAACAGCCTTAGACGTCTAACAACCTTCGACGTCTAACAACCTTAGACGTCTAACAGCCTTAGACGTCTAACAGCCTTAGACGTCTAACAGCCTTAGACGTCTAACAGCCTTGGACGTCTAACAGCCTTAGACGTCTAACAGCCTTAGACGCCTAACAGCCTTAGACGCCTAACAGCCTTAGACGCCTAACAGCCTTAGACGTCTAACAGCCTTAGACGTCTAACAGCCTAAGACTTCTAACAGTTTTAGACGTCTAACAACCTTAGACGTCTAACAAGCTTAGACGTCTAACAGCCTTAGACGTCTAACAGCCTTAGACGTCTAACAGCCTTAGACGTCTAACAGCCTTAGACGTCTAACAGCCTTAGACGTCTAACAAGCTTAGACGTCTAACAAGCTTAGACGTCTAACAAGCTTAGACGTCTAACAGCCTTAGACGTCTAACAGCCTAAGACGTCTAACAGCCTAAGACGTCTAACAGTTGTAGACGTCTAACAGCCTTAGACGTCTAATAGGTACCATCTGGGAGATGAAATCCTTTATAAAAGTGAAGTAGAAAGGTCTGGGGGTTGATATCACACCGAACCTGCCCCCAGAGGCCCACATCAAAAGGATGTCATCAGCGGCATATGCTAGATTGGCCAAGATAAGAATTGGCTTTAGAAACCTGTGTAAGGAATCATTCAGAACTTTGTATACCACTTATGTCAGACCAATCCTGGAGTATGCATCTCCAGCCTGGAGTCCATACCTAGATAAATACAAGAAAATGTTTTAGAGAAGATTCAGAGATATGCCACCAGACTGGTCCCAGAACTGAGAGGTATGAGCTACCAGGAAAGGCTTCGGGAGCTAAACCTCACGTCCCTGGAAAACAGAAGAGTAAGGGGAGACATGATTACCACCTTCAAAAGTCTCAAAGGAATTGACAGGGTACACAAAGACAGTTTATTTAACGCAAGGGACACGCGCACTAGGGGACACAAGCGGAAATTGAGTGCCCAAATGAGCCACAGAGACATAAGAAAGATTTGTTCAGTGTCAGAGTAGTTAACGGATGGAATGCATTAGGCAGTGATGTGGTGGAGGCTGACTCCATATACAGTTTCAAATATAGATATGATAGAGCCCAGTAGGCTCAGGAATCTGTACACCAATTGATAAATAGTTGAGAGGCGGAACCAAAGAGGCGAAGCTCAACCCCCGCAAGCACAACTAGACGAGTACAGCCTGGTCGACCAGACCACCCACCAGGAGTCCTGGTTACAAACCGGGCCGCGGGGACGTTGATCCTCGGAACCAACGCAAGGTAAACATATGGTTAGGTACGTCTGTGTGTGTATCATGAGGCAAGTTAACGCAGGTGTAGATGTAGGAGTCTCAGGCTGGGTGTAGTGAGAGGCGGGTACACCCTTCTGTATTGATACTGTTATTAGGTGTAATTGACACAGAGAACGGTTGTTGTGTTCTTGGTATAGGTTTAATAGAGGCTGGGTGTATCTGCGGGTATTGGTGTTTTGTTTATAGGTGTAGTGCAGGTGGGGAGGTATTGACTTAGGAGGGAGGTGTAAGTACAGGTGTAGCAAGCAAGGTGCGGCGTGTGGTGGCATCAGCGTGAGAGCTATTATTAAGCTTGTGTTGTTGGGTGTGGCAGGATGGGTGTATGGGGCGGGTGTAGCATGCCACGTTAGGCATGTGGGTGTATCATGATAGGTGTCGATTGGTGTAGGTGTGGCAGGACGTGGTTATCGTGAAGTGTCCCCAGGGTGTGTGTGTGGGAGGTTGATCTTAATCACATGACAAACAGCTTCCTCAACCTCCAGCATCCAGCACCTGGCCTGTAGCCTATGGGAATGAAAATAAATGTCCCCTCAGGTTAGACAATGCAAATAGCTCTTAGAACCACCAAGAATCAGAATCATATAAATGACCACGTTATTTGATTTTACTATCATTTTGTGTGTATATATATATATATATATATATATATATATATATATATATATATATATATATATATATATATATATAGTAATCTACCATATATATATATATATATATATATATATATATATATATATATATATATAGTAGATTACCACATTTTCATTGTACAGCGCATGAATAAATTATTATTATTATAAATATATTGGTAGCATTACTGTCAGTCAAGAGAGAATTTGACGAGTTTGTGCTTGAAATCCCGGATCGACCCCAGCTGTGATGTTCACAGTCCCTGGTGGCGAAGCGGCTACACACTTGCTTCGCCAGCGATTTTGTCTGGGTTCGAGCCCAGGCCAAGGAGAATTGACTGGGTACCAATCCTTAACGGTTCACTCAGCAGCCATAAGAACATGATTGTAAATCGATTGACAGGTCGTGTTATAGGGAGAAAACTAGTGGGGTATGGCTTACCATGAAGAGAAGGGAAATTATCAGGAAAAGCACCAAGCCATTACGAGTATGTAACACTGGGAAGGGGTCAGGATAAGGATTTGGGATGGGACGGGGGGGGGGGGAGGAATGGGACCCAACCACTTGTGGACGGTCGGGGATTGAACGCCGACTTGCATGAAGTAAGACCGTCGCTCTTACCGTCCAGCCCAAGTGGTTACCGTGAGCTATAGGAAAAGGCGAGCTCTCAGCCAACTAACAGGAGTCGAAAGTTAGCTTCTCTTATACAAACCTGTACCAAAAAATTGCAACATTTTTTTCCAGAATTACTAAACTTAACTTGAAATGAAATATTATCATTCTTCACGACACTTACAGATAAGAAATCCGTCGCAAATGGGACGTTTATAATTAAAGTTAAGCTTTGTAAGAACTTTATATCCTAAATGTTATCTCAGATTCATATTAATATTTATATTAGGGGGAAAAATCGTGACTTTATAAATCTGATAAAATTAAGGTCACTTGGTAGCGTGGAACTTGTTCATATTATGTTAAGTCTTCCTGAGACGTCACCTGGCTTGAGGTCATCATGTAGTGACGTCACCTGGCTTCAGGTCAACATGTAGTGACGTCATGTGGCTTCAGGTCAACATGTAGTGACGTCACCTGGCTTCAGGTCAACATGTAGTGACGTCACCTGGCTTCAGGTCAACATGTAGTGACGTCACCTGGCTTCAGGTCAACATGTAGTGACGTCAGCTGGCTCCAGGTCAACGTGTAGTGACGTCACCTGGCTTCAGGTCAACATGTAGTGACGTCACCTGGCTTCAGGTCAACATGTAGTGACGTCACCTGGCTTCAGGTCAACATGTAGTGACGTCACCTGGCTTCAGGTCATCATGTAGTGACGTCACCTGGCTTCAGGTCACATGTAGTGACGTCAGCTGGCTTCAGGTCATCATGTAGTGACGTCAGCTGGCTTCAGGTCATCATGTAGTGACGTCAGCTGGCTTCAGGTCAACATGTAGTGACGTCATCTGGCTTCAGGTCATCATGTAGTGACGTCAGCTGGCTTCAGGTCATCATGTAGTGACGTCAGCTGGCTTCAGGTCTTCATGTAGTGACGTCAGCTGGCTTCAGGTCATCATGTAGTGACGTCAGCTGGCTTCAGGTCATCATGTAGTGACGTCAGCTGGCTTCAGGTCATCATGTAGTGTTGTCACCTGGCTTCAGGTCAACATGTAGTGACGTCAGCTGGCTTCAGGTCTTCATGTAGTGACGTCACCTGGCTTCAGGTCATCATGTAGTGACGTCAGCTGGCTTCAGGTCATCATGTAGTGACGTCAGCTGGCTTCAGGTCATCATGCAGTGACGTCAGCTGGCTTCAGGTCAACATGCAGTGACGTCATCTGGCTTCAGGTCATCATGTAGTGACGTCACCTTGCTTCAGGTCATCATGTAGTGACGTCAGCTGGCTTCAGGTCATCATGTAGTGACGTCAGCTGGCTTCAGGTCATCATGTAGTGACGTCATCCAGGGCGTCTGGTGACCTTTTATGGCCTGGAATATAAAGTTTGCTTACTTTGTATATGATACTTTTATCTTCTCGTTTGAGACCAAAATTTGGATTGTGGCTCATTTGATGAGACCAGAACCGGGTGCCTATAACATCAACTACTACTCACCTAGTTGTGCTTGCGAGGATTGAGCTTCGGCTCTTTGATCCCGCCTCTCAACTGGTGTACAGATTCCTGAGCCTACTGGGCTCTATCATATTTTCATTTGAAACTGTGTATGGAGTCAGCCTCCAGCATATCACAGCTTAATGCATTCCATTTGTTAACTACTCTGACACTGAAAAAAATCTTTCTAGCGTCCCTGTGGCTCATTTGGGTATTCAGTTTCCACCTGTGTCCCCTTGTTCGTATACCTTTATGTATCTTTATCTTTATGTACCCTGTCAATTCCTCCGAAAATATTAAAGGCAGTGATCATGTCTTCCTCTAACTCTCGTATTCTAGTGTCGTGAGGTTTACTTCCAGTAATCTTTCCTTGTAACTCATACCCCTCAGCTCGGGGACTAGCCTGGTGGCATACCTTTAAACCTTTTCTAACTTAGTTTTGTGTGTGTCTAGATGTGGACTCCATGCTGGAACCGCATACTCCAGTATTGGTCTGACATATGAGGTATACAAGGTTCTGAATGATTCCTTCCTCAAGTTTCTGAAGACAGTTCTTATTTTTGCCAGCCTTGCATACGCCGCCGATGTTATACCTTTGATGTGAGCTTTAGGGGACAGGTCTGGTGTGATATTAGACTCCAGATCTTTCTCTCGTCCTAACTCCTGAAGGATATCTTCTCCCAGCTGGTACCTTGTGTTTGGCCTCCTGCTCCCTACGCTCATCTTCATCACTTTGCACTTGCTCGAGTTAAAGTCAAGTAGCCATTTGTTGGACCATTCCTTCGGTCTGTCCAGGTCATCCTGTACTCTCTTGTCCTCCTCTGTCTTAATCCTTCTCATCGTCAGCTGGAGTGCTTGACGAGCTATGTTAGCGGTTGTGGTTCTTGATGAGACGAGAACCCGGTGCCCCCAACACCAGTGCTGGAGGAGTTGTGCCAACAGCAGTTTTTGCCCGGCTGCACGAGTCCGCCTGAGAAAGTGGAATTGAACCACTAAACTCCAGAAGGTCATTTGCATGTAAGGTTATCTTGAGATGATTTCGGGGCTTTTAGTGTCCCCGCGGCCCGGTCCTCGACCAGGCCTCCAAGTTCCTCGACCAGTTCCTCCTGTAAAGGAATACTTTCTGAAGATAGTTAATAGTTTTATATTTTTTTATCATTTTAGTGGATAACTTGTGAAATTGTTCATTATTTAATCTCTCAGGATTTTGTTTTCCTTGTAATGACCGTTAATTTTGCCCGTTGGGCGTTACCATGTGTTTCGGCGTTTTTCCTCCCGCTTATTCGACTGATGATGATATCTCAGTAGTGTCGTAACCATTGGGCACTTTCTGTTATCTTGATGAGGTGAGCCTGCATGATTTTGTTGGTTATTCACAGTGTTATACTTTAAAAGGGTATTTGATTCCTTCCAGCTGCGTTTCCCAGTGTTCTCTACCTCGCCTGCTACAACGAAGCTAAACTTGGAAATGAGCACAGAAAGGGAAGGGAACCATCAGGGGGGGAAAGCGCCAAGCCATTACGCCTATACGGCACTGGGAAGGGGTCAGGATAAGGAAGCATTTGGGATGAGACGGGTGGGAGGGAAGGAATGGTGGGCCCAACCACTTGTGTGGACGGTCGGGGATTGAACGCCGACCTGCATGATGGGAGACCGTCGCTCTACCGTGTCTAATGTGCCAACTGGGGGGAGAGGTCCCCCCAGCCAGGTAAATACCACGTATAACAGTGAACGACAAAAAGTTGCATTTACAAATTTACAAATTAAAACATGTATCCTATCCGATGTAGTAAAGTGTAATGTGAAATATACATGTTTAAATCTAAAATTTAGACCTATTGTCTTTATTTTGAATTGTCGCCGCCGGAGTGGGGGCTAGTTTATTGTGCACCCCATACTCATCCTGTGAGCCGTAGCGCAAAAAAGGATTACAGAGGGCACAAAAGGTCTTTATCAGACCTCAACGGAGACTGTTACACGAACAATTACATCTATCAAGCACACCTTATAATCGTAATGTCAGCTAATGAACAAATTCACAAGGGCCGTGACGAAGATTCGAACCTGCGTCCGAGAGCATCCCAGACGCTGCCTGAATCGACTGAGTCGACCTAATCGACTGAATCCTCGTCACGGCTCTTCTGGATTTGTTCATTTGATGCCTCACACAATCGTGATTTCTGTGTATAATAATGTCAGCTAGTTACAGAGAATGTTCCATTTCAATGCCTATGTATTTACAATTAATCATTATACTCTAATGGTAACTCCTTTTTGCTAATAATTGTTTGAACTTTGGAGATATTTCCGGGTCATTGGAAAGCTGCTGTTTGTTATTATTAGTCTTTTCAATATATTACTTCTTGATCTCGTATGTCATTTATCTACTGGAATCAAGGATTAAAGATACAGTACAAGGATTTAAGATATTGTATCCTTAGTAATAAGATGGTTTGCCATTTCATACAGCGGGAGTTTAGAGTCATCTCTAAATGGTTTAAATTGATTACAGTCTTAAGATATAACTCTATGTTGTCTTGTGATTCTCTCAATATAACTTCATTGTAAAAAAACTAATTCGATTAGGTAAAATTATATATTAAGTTTGCCAATAAATGTTAATAATATGATAAGTTACTGCATTGTACATGCTCAGTCAGTACAATGCTTGTGTATATGTAATGTATGTACACATGTAATGTATGTACACATGTAATGTATGTACACATGTAATGTATGTACACATGTATGGCTTACTGAAGGACCGGATCCAGAGGGGAAGCAGCAACGTGTGGCTGCGAGTTCAAGGCTCTCCCCCCACATACCCCCACCACCACCACCCCCCCCCCCCCACCCCCACCCCCACCCCCACCCCCACCACCACCCCCACCCCCACCCCACCCCCACCACCCCCCGCCGTGGCACTGGTGTTCCTCTTATCAGGCCCCACCACCATCTGGTATATTCACACTCTCTAAAATTTGTTTCCTTAAAGCTTCGCTATGTCCTGTGGCCACACGCGGACCTTCCTCGTTGGTCCATAACACGGCCCTTCGCCCCCGTCGTGCGCGCCTTGTGTCTTCCCCAAATGCTCGTAAAACACAAACGGCAGAGATCAAGTGTTGAAGGCTCGTGTGGGACACGCGAGAGTTCCTCGTAGTGGGTAAAATAAAATGTTATCGTTGAGGTGATGCGAGACTAGTGACGCCTGTGAGCTTAATTTCTTTTCAAGCTCTCTGCCTGTTGCCTCCGTCATCAAACACAAGCAGATAAGTAAAACAGACGCTGCCTGCCGCTAGCAGACGCCTGCACACGTAAGCAAGGCTCCGAGAGGTCAACTAGCTGATGGCTCCACACCACAAGACAAACAAGCTAGATATTGCGTTTGTTTAAGATATTGACGTAGACGTTAGGCAAAAGCTGGGTTTTTTTTATGTAGGTAAGCAAGAATATACCAGGAGTGGGTTCTGTGGGTTCTATACTCTCCAAGCCCGGGTCCTAATCGTGATGAACCCGGTCAGGTGCAAGGTTGCTCCTGGAGACTCGGCTCCTGAGGGTAAACTGGGGCGTGAGTAAACAGAGACACGTGGGCTGGCTCGGATGCACGCTCACGTAAACACAGGGACTGCTCGAACACATGTGTGGGCGTCCAGGGGGGAGGGGCGACACGCGCTGGCGTCAAGCCTAGTGGAGGGGGGGGGGGGGCATGGACACAACACTGGCTTTAGTCTTTTAAAAACCAGCAAGTGTCGAATTTAATGGCAAATTTTAATTCACGAACGTAAACACGGGTCATCAAGAAGAACAAGAAACGGTTGGCCAACAGGTTTTAATACCATCCTTACCTAACCAGACGTGGCCCACCCAACCCAAACCCATCCAAACATAATCTGACACGGCCTCACCTAACGATATACACACAGTTAAAAAATTTTAAATTTTTGCCCCGAGGGGCGAGTTTATTGGGCAGCGCCACTCATCTTGTGAGTGGACACACCGCCATAGCAGCATGTACAACACTACCCAATAGGAAGAAAACAAGCTGGGTTGTTCATCCTGTCACTTGTACCCAGACACAGCTGGGACTTGCTTAACTGTCTCAAGTGAACAGCTCCTCAAACAAGAAGATTAACATCTATTAACCCTTAAAAGCTTACGTTATCTTGTGGGTGCAAAATGGGGAAATCTTTTAAGAACAGTATCAATATTTGACAAATAATGTTTTTCTAACTCAAACAATGTGGGGTTTATTATTCTACACATGTTTCTAATGTCTCTCAGGTGTTCACATTCACGTAGATAATGGTCAAGGCGGTGTCCATCACTCTCACCACAGATTCTGCAACTTCGCTGATCAACTGTTGCTTCCATTCCATATCTCCAAGAATATTTGTATCCAAGACGGATTCTCGCTATCACTGATTCTCTCACTCGTCCTCCTCCTCTTCGGCCATAACGATTGGGATTGCCAGCTGCAACCATGTTGTACCATCGTATAGATTCACTGGTTTGTGCTTCTATCCTCCTTTCCTCAGTTACCTTGTCACGGTGATGTTGCCTGACAATACCTCTAATTTGTAGGAGAGTCTTGGGTATGAAGTATTCAATATGGTCTCCTTCAGCGCCTTCAGCAGCCAGCACATCTGCTCGTTCATTCCCACATATCCCAACATGAGAGGGGATCCACAGAAACTTGATGACTCTTCCCTGATTGGTAAGTACTCTCACAGTTCTCTTATTTTCAGCGACTATTGCAAGATTTTCTGCCCGATTTTTACTTAGGCTTTGCAGTACAGTTTTAGGTATAACACGAGCCATGTGTACCATATGGGCCGTACTGTGCACGACGTATTGCCTGTCACCCGTCACAGTGCACGGCTATAATTCGCAGGTGGGATTGTATGCATGCTCTCGTGTGTTGGCTCTCCTGTGACCTTTAGCGAGAGTTATAACTAAGACTTGAGTGAGATGTAGTGCCTCTCTAACCACTCCTGGCGTGTGCTTGTTGCTGCATTGTCAATGTAAGTGTTCATCTCTCTCTCTCTCTCTCTCTCTCTCATTTACACGTGTAGAAGTCACTCCTCTACAGGAGTAGAAGTCTTTTTGACTTCTGAGCGCAGAAGTTTTTTGACTTCCTTTCCCGTAGCTTTTGGGCCGCCTTGTGCCTGTTCATTAAGCAGATTGATGGTAGCGTGTGGAGCAGTGTTGGCCTGCCCCTGATATGGCTGGCGACCCGTTGGTTCGGTCTTCTTCAGCACATGGCATTCATCGTACTCCTGTGCAAAGGCTGGACTGGAACCCATCAACTAGAGGCAATTGAGAATGGAGGTTGTTCACCACTCCCTCCCCCTCTTCAACCTGTTCTCTTGAGTTGCCACAATGGAAGGAAAATGGTGTACTAAACCCAACCAAACCTAATTTGGCTTGGCCTATCAACCACGCTAGAAAACGTGTATGCTTATGAACAGCTGTGATTTATGACGACCCTTACGGGCTCACCATAGCCCGTGCTACATAGACACTTCGGTCTGAGTAGCTAAATCTAAAACAACAACCTATGACGACTCTTTATTTGGGCGTTCGGGAGTTTGGCATACACAAGGTAGCAGCCCGTCCTCGCATAAAATGATCTAAGCTCGTTAATCCAGCCGCCAAACCTCCTGTTCATGAATGAAAAACGATTTACACACGACTAACAACAGGTGATGTTCAAACACTTCCGGAACAAGTGCTTCACTGACGAATTTTGTTCGAACCACAACGCTGTAAATGCTACACCCACGTACTACAAATACCAATAATCGCCAACAGAACCTAAACACCTAACCTAACCGAACCAGTGCCTAAATATGTACAATATGCTAATATATTATAATATTAATTTATTATATTATTAATTATAATTTATATTTGAGAAAATTTCTGTTTTGAATGAACAGCATGTTAGCTAACATTTATGATTGCGTCTATGAGGTTGACCGCTGGATGGAATGGACTTGAGTCGAGGACGGATTGCTGTAAATGCTTCAGAAGTTCTCAATACTTACGGGTCTTCGTTGTACTTAAAAGTTTTGGCGGATTTCCAAAAGTGGCAGTGCCATTTGTATGCCCAACACTGAAGGCATTATAGGCATCAGCCACGGTTAATACACACGTGCAGTCCCACACCTGACTACCTACCATTCTTTTAGAAGTGCACTGCAATCCCGTCTGTACATCCTGCAAGATTGGCAGACTTTGCGAGACATTAGAAATCGAGGCTTTTTCTCTTGCTAGGCACCGGGCGAGGTTCTTCTTGATGTCATTGCCTTCAGTTTGACCAGAGTGCTCCCCTCCCCTTTGTTCTTTGACAGAACAGGCTATCCTGATCTCGTGTTAGACTCTGCCTCGCTGTAAATACCCCTATATCCAGCGTGGATAGGGCAGCATGGCAAAGAGCCACTGTACAGAGGGTTTGGACTTTCGAGACAAGTGCCTATTGGTGACATGGGGGTGTGCTACTAGAAAATCACCAGCATGGGGAGTCTGTCACCGGT
>WNGS01005641.1:8968513-8994092 GCA_020271785.1 Procambarus virginalis
TTAAGTACCAACTTAAAACCGCCAGTTGAACTCTCGTAAATTAGGAGGAAGCTCGCGGACCCGAAGTGGCTTTAAGACATCAATGATCATAATGCCCTTCACTATCTCAGGTGATGCTTGTCCTTCCCAGTAGGCCTGTCCGTCAACCAGGAGCCTGGTCGACGACCAGGCCGCGGAGACGCTAAGCCCCGGAAGCACCTCAAGGTATGTTGACCAGACCACACACTAGAAGGTGAAGGGACGACGACGTTTCGGTCCGTCCTGGACCATTCTCAAGTCGATTACCTCAAGGTAATCAAGGTAACCTCCCCAGGTTAACCTACTTTCTGAAGTGCTCACCATCCCTCAACAGCTCGAGGACAGGTCAGTACCCTGCACCACCAAGTGGATTTCTCTAGCAGGTTCAGCACTGACCAGCCCAATTAAATTTTTCCCCGAGAGGCGAGTTTACTGGGCAGCGCCACTCATCCTGTTAGTGGACACACCGCCATAGCAGCATATACAACATTCCCAATTGGAAGAAAACCCACTAGTCTAACCCCCCACAAGCAATTCAGCTGGGACAGAACCACTGAAGACACAGCACCTGCAGTCTCTGTCGATAATTCACTAACACAATGTGTGATCGCATGCCTCATAATGATAGACAGGCTGTTTAACACAAGGGGCACACGCACTAGGGGACACAGGTGGAAACTGAGTGCCCAAATGAGCCACAGAGATATTAGAAAGAATTTTTTAGTGTCAGAGTGGTTGACAAATGGAATGCATTAGGAAGTAATGTGGTGGAGGCTGACTCCATACACAGTTTCAAGTGTAGATATGATAGAGCCCAATAGGCTCAGGAAACTGTACACCTGTTGATTGACAGTTGAGAGGCGGGACCAAAGAGCCAGAGCTCAACCCCCGCAAGCACAACTAGGTGAGTACAACTAGGTGAGTACACACACACACACACACACACCACAGGGGCCTGGTGGATAGCGCGCAGTACTCATAATTCTGTGGCGCGGGTTCGATTCCCGCACCAGGCAGAAACAAATGGGCAATGTTTCTTTCACCCTGAATGCCCCTGTTACCTAGCAGTAAATAGGTACCTTGGAGTTAGTCAGCTGTCACGGGCTGCATCCTGGGGGGGGGGAGGTGGAAAAAAGTAGTTAGTAAACAGTTGACTGACAGTTGAGAGGCGGGCCGAAAGAGCTCCCCCGCAAGCCCAACTAGGCGAATACAACTAGGTGAATACAGGTGCAGAATGCGTACACCACTGTTATTAACACAAGCCCACACCTTCATTCTTCCATTTCAAAAAAAAAAAATAATTGCCAAATTAAACCAGTGGGCGTGAGGCGAAATAATTACACGTTCCTTCAAGTGCTGCGAATCAGTGTCTATATAGCCAGAGGGCTCAGAGCTCCAGCAATTGGTCCATATAAGGAGGGCATAGCGCGGCCCGTGTGGGGCAAGGTGTAATATGGCCCGGAATCAGAGGGCCAAACTCGGCCCGCCGCCCCCGCCTCTTGCAACACCCCCGCCTCTTGCAACACCCCCGACTCTTGCAACACCTTCCTTGCAGGTGGTCAGTGTTGATGAGGCGTGTTGGCCACCCTCTGGGCAAGAAAGTGCTAGGTTTAGGTGAGGGTGTAAGGTAGCGGCGTGGGGGTCAGCGTATTGGCCCGCGGCCCGCCTTAAAGCGTAGCTCCCCGGCACATCTGTGTTTTGTGGCACTGTAGACCCAGGAGTGCCACGCTGAACGGCCGGCACTGTGCTCAAGACTCGTGGCATTTCCGGAGGTGAGGGAGGAAGGCTATTAATCCTCCGCTGTCTCTCTCTTCCCCTTGCCTCCCTCCTTTCCTCTCCCTCCTTTCCTCTTCCTTCTCCGTCCTTCGCTCTCCCCTCATCCTGCTCCCCTGGGCCTCCTGCCCTTGGCCCTGAGAGGCACTAGTATGGTGCTGGTCTTGGAGCCGAGGGGGACGAGCGTCGTCATCGGCTCCTTAAGGAGAATGAAGTGGTTAGTAAGGTGTGATGAGTCTATGAGCAGGGCGCCGAGTGCCTCAAGGTCCCTCTACGGCCTGGCGATCGTCCTAACCTGTCCCCGTCACACTACAGTCTGGCCAACCCTTCCCCAGCCCACTGGTATTCCCCTCGAATGAGGGGAAGGAAGGGTGAGGAAGGAGCTCAAATGACAGGAGAGGCGTAGGATGCCGAAAGGGACAGGCCTCCTGTCTGTCAGTGGACAGACAGGAGCAAAACAAAGCAATAATGGCAACACGAGGATTTGGGTTCTAGGAGAGAGAAGATGACGAATTGGGTGATGAGGGAGAGAGAACGGGAGAGGTGACAGTGATGGAAGGGCTACCGTCTCGCCGGAAGAGGTGTCGCCCAGAGGAAAGAGATGAGAGACAGCGAGAGAGAAGGAGGGGGGGGGGGAGTGACCGAGCAAGATGGAGCGAGGGTGTATGGTGTCTTCATGGTATAATGGTGATAATGATGATGATGAAGCATTGTATACAAGATGATCTCTTATCATCCTCGTTCTCATTTTCTTCGTCTTCCATCTCATTTCTTAACTCTTCTTAATCCTCCTCCCATCTCCTACGTCCTTCCATCTCCTCTTCCCTCTCTTTCCTTCTCTTCTCATCCCTCCCTCCCTCCCTCCCTCATTCTCTTCCTGCCCTTCACCCTCCCTCCCTCATTCTCTTCCTTCCTTCCATCTCTAACCCTCTTCTTCTCTCCCTCCCTCCTCCTCAACTGTTTCCCACTTAATTGGGACTAATAAATATAACCAAACAGTGGAGCAGACAAGTGGGTGGAGTAATGGTGTAACAGGCATCATTAATGGTGGTGTAGTTTGTTGCTTGTGAGCCGTCGGTGGTGGACGGGTTGCAACCTGCGTCAGGCCTCATCTCTGGCCTTCCTCCGCCTGCACATGCAACCATTTTCTTCCTCATTTGGGTGGAGGGCCGGCCCTGGAGGGCTTGCATGTCTGGGAGTGGAGGACCGGCCCTGGAGTGGAGGGCTTGCATGCCTGGGAGTGGAGGACCGGCCCTGGAGTGGAGGACTTGCATGCCTGGGAGTGGAGGACCGGCCCTGGAGTGGAGGACCGGCCCTGGAGTGGAGGACTTGCATGTCTGGGAGTGGAGGATTGGCCCTGGAGTGGAGGGCTTGCTTGCCTGGGTGGAGCAGAAGGAGAAAAGTGGGAACAAATATTTCGAACTAAATGAAAATCCCATGGATGGGGGGAGAGGGGGGGAGTCTGTAAATGGCGATATTTCTTAAAGCAATTCACTTGGGCCGTCATCGACTAGCCTGTGACACTCCCTAACCCATCATGAATCATGGTGAAAAGTTGGGTAAGGCTTACCCCAAGCGTCTCGCACCTCTGATAAATTTATTCGTGTGCAGTGTTATAGCTATATCGTATACAGCATATATATTAATGTATATTAATGTGTACCTCGTATGTGAATGTGTACTGCACTGTGTATATTAATATAGTGTACTGTACTGTGTATTTTATCATATACGGTGTGTATTAAATATATCTTGTATATATCAGATATACAGGTCAATATCATTAATAAATCTCATTATAGATCAATCATACGTAGCTTAAATTTAAATTATATTTTGCATATAATATCATATAACATATATCAACAGTAGGCACTATATATATATATATATATATATATATATATATATATATATATATATATATATATATATAGTGCCTAGAGTCCAGTGCCTATGCGTAGTGCCAAGTGTTTCCATAAGTCAGATTGTTCTTTGTTCCAGACTCATAATTGGGGGGTCCCGAGTTCGATTCCCGGGGTATGTTTCTTTTCACCTAATGCCTCTGTTCACCTAGTTAGACAACTCCTGTGGTTGCTTCCAGGGGAAGGTCATCTGGGGGGGGGAGAGGCTCAAGCGTTCTGAGTGACACACATTCGAACACCTAGACTTGTAACAGCAGGTCCCACGTGACACCAGTTGAAACACTGGCCTTTGGAACACTGGCTTTGGAACACGTTGGAACACTGGCCTCTGGAACAAGTTGGAACACTGGCCTCTGGAACACGTTGGAACACTGGCCTCTGGAACACGTTGGAACACTGGCCTCTGGAACACGTTGGAACACTGGCCTCTGGAACACGTTGGAACACTGGCCTCTGGAACACGTTGGAACACTGGGCTCTGGAACAAGTTGGAACACGTTGGAACACTGGCCTCTGGAACACGTTGGAACACTGGCCTCTGGAACAAGTTGGAACACGTTGGAACACTGGCCTCTGGAACAAGTTGAAACACGTTGGAACACTAGCCTCTGGAACAAGTTGAAACACGTTGGAACACTAGCCTCTGGAACAAGTTGAAACACGTTGGAACACTGGCCTCTGGAACAAGTTGAAACACGTTGGAACACTAGCCTCTGGAACAAGTTGGAACACGTTGGAACACTGGCCTCTGGAATACGTTGGAACACTGGCCTCTGGAACAAGTTGGAACACGTTGGAACACTGGCCTCTGGAACAAGTTGGAACACGTTGGAACACTAGCCTCTGGAACAAGTTGGAACACGTTGAAACACTAGCCTCTGGAACAAGTTGGAACAAGTCATGAACGTCTCACAACTGTCCGAAGCCAATTACATTATCTCGACCCTGTGTTAAGAACAATAATGCGCCAAGGCCTTTTAGCCAAATGTGATGATTGGTCTGTGAATAGTGGTAGTTGGGGGTGGGGGGGTGTTGGTGTGGTTGGTGTAGACCCCGCCAACCACACCAACGCCCCCCCCCTCAACGAATGGGTTGGTTGGGACCATTGGAGTGTACATTGGTGTGGCTGGGTTGGGGGGGGGACTCCAGAGAGGTTGAGGTGGGTTTCTGGAGTCCACCAAGTGGTTGTGGTTGTTGCTGTTATAGATTCTGCTACTCGGAACAAGTTCCAAGTAGCACGGGCTATGGTGAGCCCGTAACTTACCTGGCAGAGGAGCAGGGCAAGTAGCACGGGCTGGCGGGGGTTGAGCTCTGGCTCTTTGGTCCCACCTCTCAACCGTCAATCAACAGGTGTACAGGTTCCTGAGCCTACTGGGCTCTATCATATCTACACTTGAAACTGTGTATGGAGTCTGCCTCCACCACATCACTGCCTAATGCATTCCATTTGTCAACTACTCTGACACTAAAAAAGTTCTTTCTAATATCTCCGACTAGTGTGTGTTGCGCGCATGCTCACCTAGTTGTACTTGCGGAGGGTTGAGCTTCGGCTCTTTGGTTCCGGAATGCTTGGAACCTCTTTGGGTTCGTGTGCGTGCATGCTTCAGCTTTTGGAACGGGAGCCGGTCGGCCGAGCGGACAGCACGCGGGACTGTGATCCTGTGGTCCTGGGTTCGATCCTAGGCGCCGGCGAGAAACAATGGGCAGAGTTTCTTTCACCCTATGCCCCTGTTACCTAGCAGTAAAATAGGTACCTGGGTGTTAGTCAGCTGTCACGGGCTGCTTCCTGGGGGTGGAGGCCTGGTCGAGGACCGGGCCGCGGGGACACTAAAAAAGCCCCGAAATCATCTCAAGATAACCTCAAGATAACCCAAGCTGTTTGGGGTGTCTGTCATACCTACATTTGGAGTTGTTCATGAAATCTACCTCCAGCATCTCGCTTCCTAATTCTCAGTATTTAGTACTGTGAGACAAAATATTTGTCATTGTAACGTTAAATATATTAATTAAACCATTTTAACTTAAAATTGGTTCGCTATATAAATCGATTTATATTGGTGTATTGATTGTCAAGCTTCAACATTAGTGATCGTTGGGGTGTCAGGGGGGGGGGGGGGGAGGCCGCCATCTTCATCCCCCAAAAGGGATAAAGTTAATTTCTTTTCCATCATCTTTTATCAACATTCTTTATTATTTTCTGTGTATATTTCCAAGTTTCCGGCATTTTCGTTAGTTAATTTTTGAGTGGTATTCGTACTAGAAATTCCGAACTGTTTCTTCTGTGTAGTGAGAATTTGTTTTCGGTTGCTGTTATGAGACAATTACTCATGAATGTGAGAAAATGTTTAGAGCAGAGCGGGGGTATCGAACCCGCGTCCTTGGTCATCCCCAGATGGGCCCATTACCCATTGAACCAGGACATGCCTTTGAAAATAAGCTCAGATACATCCATTAAGGGCTCACCATAGCCCGTGCTACTTGGAACTTCTTGTTCCAGGTAGCGAATCTTTAACAACAACAACATCACGGTGTCTTGGTACCTTGAGGTTATCTTGAGAGGATTTCGGGGCTTTAGTGTCCCCGCGGCCCGGTCTTCGACCAGGCCTTCACCCCCAGGAAGCAGCCCGTGACAGCTGACTAACACCCAGGTACCTATTTTACTGCTAGGTAACAGGGGCATAGGGTGAAAGAAACTTTGCCCATTGTTTCTCGCCGGCGCCTGGGATCGAACCCAGGACCACAAGTCCAGTGTGCTGTCCGCTCGGCCGACCGGCTCCCGGCCGACCTTGTGCACAAAGGTGAGATTTTTCTAGTTTTGGGGGTTTGTAGTGCTAAGGAAGCTAGTTATAGTGCAGCTAGTTGTTCAGTCTGATGTAAATAGTCTTGTGTAAATATTAGTTTGTTTAAAACTTGGAGAACGTCGTCCTCTTGGACGAAGCCAAGGGTGTAATATTAATCTTGTCACGTCAGATTATTAACAGAGGAAGAATTGTTGTTTAAAAGTTTGTTTACTTCTTTAAGGAGGAAGAGCTTCTCTTTGTGCTTAGCCTCCCTGGCCGTGTCCCCGGCAGATAAGCGCCATTTAAGATGTTTGCTCAGTTTGTTAATAGAAATATTTACACAACCAATTAGCGAATAAGAAATTGTGTTGGTTTGTTAGCAACACATCTTTGTATTGAACTAAACAACAATATGTCTCTGAGGAATTAAGGAGGGCGTGTTGATCTATGTTTGCCTAACATGACTGTAGGGAAGCGAGGTCTAGTTCTTGGCCCACTTGCTTTTCTCCCGCCCGACTGGCCGGTTTCCCGCCCGACTGGCCGGTTTCCCGCCCGACTGGCCGGTTTCCCGCCCGACTGGCCGGTTTCCCGCCCGACTGGCCGGTTTCCCGCCCGACTGGCCGGTTTCCCGCCCGACTGGCCGGTTTCCCGCCCGACTGGCCGGTTTCCCGCCCGACTGGCCGGTTTCCCGCCCGACTGGCCGGTTTCCCGCCCGACTGGCCGGCTTCCCGCCCGACTGGCCGGCTTCCCGCCCGACTGGCCGGCTTCCCGCCCGCTCTCCCGACGGGCCGGCTTCCCGCCCGCCCTCCCGACGGGCCGGCTTCCCGCCCGCCCTCCCGACGGGCCGGCTTCCCGTCCGCCCTCCCGACGGGACGGCTTCCCGCCCGCCCGCCCTCCCGACGGGACGGCTTCCCGCCCGCCCGACTGGCCGACGGGCCGGCTTCCCGCCCGCCCGCCCGACGGGCCGGCATCCCGCCTGACTCAAAAATATCAATGAACCACTAAGCATGTCCTCGCCCAATTTATTCAAATATATCTTGTCCTTGCCATGAAAACATTGGTAGAGCCGACACTGGTATCTGACCACTTAGCTGTAACGTGGTTTGTGCTGGGAATATCCCGACATTACCTTCACCAACCTCATCCTGGACACCAGGGACCTGATTCGCACCAAATAACCGTTCACAAATTCAGGAATGAAACCAATGTTAAGTGTAAAATATTGATGTAGTCTAGTGGCAGTTGGCTCACTTGGTAGCTGTGTGGGCTAAGAAACTGTCGTAGTCCATCGTTTGAAGTACAGTTGCTGATCTAATGACGATGCCGTTACAGGAGTTGTTCCTGTAAATGTGATGGAAGATGGAAAATATTAGAGAAGAGGAAGGGATTTATTCGGGGAAAAGCGCTAAGCCATTACGACTATATAGGATTGAGAAGCGGTCAGGATAAGGACTTGGGATGGGACGGTGCGGGAGGGAGAAAGGAATGGTGCCCCAATCACTTGTGGACAGTCGGGGGATTGAACGCGGACCTGCATATGAAGCCAGACCGTCGCGCTCTACCCGTCCAGCCCAAGTGATTGGTCGGAGGGATAGAGGGGAGGGGGGGGGTGGCGGTTAGTGGTGGTGCTTCGAAATCGTCGCCGATAAAGCAGAGGAGGACTGCACTACCCCCACCAGGAACACCGCCCCGCGCCCTACATGGTCCAGCTGGTGTCTTGCCCCCGATCACCCCCCCTCATCCACCCCCCTATCCAACTCCCCCCCTCATCCACCCCCTCCCCCCTCACCCACCCCTCCCCCCTCACCCACCCCTCCCCCCTCAACACCTCCCGTCCTGCCCCACCTCCACCATGCAACACAAGATCTTGATGTATAGCATATTTTAGGTGAAGATACTCCCAGGTAGTGATGGGGGAGTGAGGTGTGTTGATTGACGTCTCCCTCTGGATAGTGAGGGGGGGGGGAGGGCGCGGGAGAGTACGCCCGCATGGGCGTATGGCGATGTACGCTAGGAGTGGCCGTACCGCATACGGCTATGCTCAAGCGATCAAAGATTCCTCGCACTTTTTAATGTATTTTTGTAACGCTGGCGCTCTCCTTGTATCGTATATGTGCGCGCGCGCCCACGCTAACGTGCGCACTTACGTACTTACCAACAGACATGCACGCACACGAACCTATATACCAGGATAATTGAGAGTCGGGTCCAGAGAGCAGCAGCTCACCCCTCTTCCCCATGCAAGCACAATGAGTGTGTATGTGTGTGTACTTATTTATTCTCACCTGTTTTTGCCTGCAGGATCGAGCATTGACTCTTGGATCCCGCCTTTCCAGCCATCGGTTGTTTACAGCAATAACTCCTGTCCCATTTCCCTATCATATCTAGTTTTAAAATTATGAATAGAGTTTGCGTCCACAACTTGTTCCTTAAGTGCATTCCATTTTCCCACTACTTTCACACTAAAGAAAACTTCCTAACATCTATGTGACTCATCTGAGTTTCCAGCTTCCACCCATGACCCCTCGTTCTGTTACTATTCCGTGTGAACATTTCGTCAATTTCCACTCTGTCAATCACCTCTGAGTATTTTATATGTTCCTATCATATCCCCCCCCCTTCTTCTTTTTTCTAGTATCGTAAGGCTCAGTTCCTTCAGACACTCCTCATATCCCATCCCTCGTAACGCTGGGACAAGCCTCGTCGCAAACTTCTGAACTTTTTCCAGTTTCCTTATGTGTTTCTTCAGGTGGGGACTCCATGATGACGCGGCATACTCTAAGACTGGTCTCACGTAGGCAGTGTAAAGCGCCCTAAAAGCCTCCTTACTTAGGTTTCTGAATAATGTTCAAACTTTTGCCAGTGTAGAGTACGCTGCTGTCGTTATCCTATTTATATGTGCCTCAGGAGATAGATTAGGCTTTACGTATACTCCCAGGTCTCTTTCTTGAATCGTCACAGGTAAGCAGTTCCCCTTCATTGTGTACTGTCCCTTTGGTCTCCTATCACCTAGTCCCATTTACATAACTTTTACCTTTGCTCGTGTTGAACTCCAGTAGCCATTTCTCTGACCATCTCTGCAACCGATTCAAGTCCTCTTGGAGAATCCTACAATCCTCATCTGCCACAACCCTCATTAATTATGCGTCATCCGCGAACATCGACATATAGGTCTCTACTGCAGGAAACATGTCATTGACGTATATTAGAAATAGAATTGGTCCCAGCACCGATCCTTGAGGTACTCCACTCGTTACTGTTCACCAGTCCAATTTCTCGCCCCTTACCGTTACTCTCTGGCTCCTTCCTGTTAGGTAGTTCCATACCCATGCTAGGGGGCCTTTCCGCATACTCCCGCCTGCCTCTCATGTTTGAATAGCAGTCTCCTGTGCGGTACTGTGTCAAAGGCTTTTTGGCGGTCCAAAAATATGCAGTCTGTCCAGCCTTCCCTGTCCACCCTTATTCTTGTTACTTCATCATAGAATTCCAGAGGGTTTGTTAGGCAGGATTTCCCTTCCCCGAACCCGTGTTGGTGTTTGTTTACAAACTAACGTTCTCCAGGTGTGCAACAAGTCTTAGCCTCATTATTCTTTCAAGTATTTTGCAGGGGATGCTTGTCAGTGATACGAGTCTGTAGTTAAGTGCCTCCTCCCTATCCCCTTCTTAAATATTGATACCACATTTGCCTTCTTCCAGCAACTGGGCAATTCTCCACACAAGTGACTCATTAAAGATCATTGCCAGAAGCACGCTGAGGGCCTGCTCTGCCTCTTTTAGTATCCACGGTGATACATTGTCTGATCCAACTGCTTTAGTTGCATCCAGTGTTGTTAGCCGTTTCATTACCTTTTCTGCATTCCCCTCTACATCTGATAGTCTCTCATCTAGAGGAGAAGAGAAAGGAAGAAATCCACAAGGGCCGTGACGAGGATTCGAACCTACGTCAGAGATCATCCCAGATGCTGTCTTTATCGACTAAGCTACGACATGGTAGCTCTTGGACGTAGGTTCGAATCCTCGTCACGGTCCTTGTGAATTGTTCATTCATCACATTGTGATTTCTGTGTGTAGTGAAGAGAAAGGGTTTGTGGCCAGTGATGAGTTGAGCAGGGGGGGGGGGGGTGGGGGGGGGGTCGCCAGGTGAGAGGTCGTATGGGAGATGAGTTGCTGAGCAGAGGTGAAGGTTGGGCGGATTTTGGGGAGGTGTATTCACTTAGTTGTGCTTGCGGGGGTTGAGTTCTGGCTCTTTGGTCCCGTGCACGCCCGCGTTCAACCTCTTGTGTTAACATAAAAGGGATAATGAGTCTTTGGTGTGTTTGGCAAGATGGGGTGACTGGGGGAGGTGTGGGCTGGGAGGAGGAGGAGGGTGGGGGATTCATACCTAGCATGGGCGTCAAGCTGGAGGGGGACCTTAGGGCCTAGGGGCTCCCGGATGGACGGGTGGAGTCCCTGCGTGGGCGGGGTGGGCTCTGTTGCCCCCCCCCCTCCCCCTGGTGGGCGTGGACCCCATGTGTATGAGCTTAGGTGGGCATGAGTAAGTGTGGGCGGGGGCGGGGACATCCTGCATATCTCTGCTTCCCCCCCCCCCTCCTCCCCCCCCCCTCCCTCCTTCCACCCCCCCTCCCCCCCCTTCCACCCTCCTCCCCCCCCCTTCCACCCTCCTCCCCCCTTCCCCACCCCCTCCCTTCCTTTACACATTGATCTCGGTGCTGGATGATAGCTACATATGTACCGGTGTACATAATGATGAATACCCGTGTCCCTAATTATGTATAACAGCGTAGGAATAAACCACCAACCTGGTCAGAGTCCGGGCGCGGGCCATTGACTCCCGGATCCATTATCAGGTAGACAACAAGTAAGCAGACCTATATGTCTAACCTACACTTGAAACAATCTGGCGTAGCGGTAATTTGTTCCATATATCAAGGAACCCTGTTTCCACACCCGTATTTACCCAGGTCAATCCTGGATCTAAACTTGCCAGATTTGTATCTACATTGTTCTGCGTGTTTATGTTATTGATATACTAAACATGCTGTGTATATATCCTCGCTGTTATACCCATTCATCCATGTGTATACTGCAGCCATGACACTGCTACGGGCTCACCATAGCCCGTGCTACTTGGAACTTTTTGTTCCAATTAGCGAATATTTAACANTTCCCCTTCAGTGTGTACTGTCCCTTTGGTCTCCTATCATCTGATCCCATTTCCATAACTTTACATTTACTCGTGTTGAACTCCATAGCCATTTCTCTCTGACCATCTCTGCAACCTGTCCAGGTCCTCTTGGAGGATCCTACAAGCCTCATCTGTCACAACTCTTCTCATTAATTTTCGTCATCTTCGATTTGACATGTAGGACTCTACTCCTGGAAACATATCATTTACGTAAATTAGAAAAAGAATTGGTCCCAGCACCGATCCGTGAGGTACTCCACTCGTTACTGTTCGCCAGTCCGATTTATGACCCCTTACCTTCTACTCTCTGGCTCCTTCCTGTTAGGCAGTTCTTCACCCATGCTAGGGCCTTTCTGCTTACTCCTGCCTGCCTCTCAAGTTTGTATAGTCTCATGTGCGGTACTGTATCAAGGCCTTCTGGCAGTCTAGAAATATGCAGTCTGCCCAACCTACTCCATCCTGCCTTATCCTTGTTATTTCGTCATGGTGTGTGGGGATGGGGGGGGCATAAAAGAAATTAGTATTTAGTAACAGTTGATTGACAGTTGAGAGGCGGGCCGAAAGAGCAGAGCTCAACCCCCGTGAGCACAACTAGGTGAATACAACTAGGTGAATACACACACACACACACACACACACACAACACACACACACACACACACACACACACACACACACACACACACACACTGAGAGGGAGAGACCCTCTCTCTCAGAACTTTGTATACCACATATGTCAGGCCAATCCTGGAGTATGCAGCCCCAGCATGGAGTCCATATCTAGTCAAGGATAAGACTAAACTGGAAAAGGTTCAAAGGTTTGCCACCAGACTAGTGCCCGAGCTGAGAGATATGAGCTACGAGGAGAGACTACGGGAATTAAACCTCACTTCGCTGGAAGACAGAAGAGTTAGGGGGGACATGATCACCACATTTAAGATTCTGAAGGGAATTGGTAGGGTAGATAAAGACAGGCTATTTAACACAAGGGGCACACGCACAAGGGGACACAGGTGGAAACTGAGTGCCCAAATGAGCCACAAGATATTAGAAAGAACTTTTTTAGTGTCAGAGTGGTTGCCAAATGGAATGCATTAGGAAGCGATGTGGTGGAGGCTGACTCCATACACAGTTTCAAGTGTAGATATGATAGAGCCCAATAGGCTCAGGAATCTGTACACCAGTTGATTGACAGTTGAGAGGCGGGACCAAAGAGCCAAAGCTCAACCCCCGCAAGCACAATTAGGTGAGTACAATTAGGTGAGTACAATTAGGTGAGTACACACACACACACACACACACACACACACACACACACACACACACACACCCACACACACACACACACACACACACACACAAATGGAATGCATTAGGAAGTGATGTGGTGGAGGCTGACTCCATACACAGTTTCAAGTGTAGATATGATAGAGCCCAATAGGCTCAGGAACCTGTACACCTGTTGATTGACGGTTGAGAGGCGGGACCAAAGAGCCAGAGCTCAACCCCCGCAAGTACAATTAGGTGAGTACATACTCACACGCCCGCTCGTTAACAAGCAGTTACATAATTTGACATCTCGCCAAAATATAAAAGATTAAATGGTATTAAGTTGTCCGAATTATATACTGACAAACATTAAATGAATTTATATCAGTGTGACATTAAACATATACTTTGCCACTTGTCATATGAATTATATGCTTAGCATATAATTAGCTTAGCATATGAGAGAGAACTCTATCAACATCAGAGGCCCGAGACTGTTCAACACGCTTCCACTACACATAAGGGACATAACTGGCCGACCCCTCACAGTGTTCAAGAGAGAACTGGATAAGCACCTCCACAAGGATACCTGATCAACCAGGCTGTGACTCATACGTCAGGCTGCGAGCAGCCGCGTCCAACAGCCTGGTTGATCAGTCCAGCAACCAGGAGGCCTGGTCGACGACCGGGCCGCGGGGACGCTAAGCCCCGGAAGCACCTCAAGGTAACCTCAAGGTACCATAGACCATAATAAATGTACATATTAATGACCATAAACATATTATTTATTAATAAAGTTCGGATGCAATGTATATTTAACATATGGTATAAATTCCGGGTCATAACTTTTTTTTTTTTGTAACTAAGACTAGGGTTTATAAGGGATGTCAAATGACGTACCTAGTGCAACTGCAAGCAAGAGCTGTTATCCTACTTCAGCTCATCTGAAGCCTGCTCCTAGAGACTCATTTATTTCATTCTCTCTCGCCCTCGCTCTCGGGGCCTCGCGGCTGAATTGACAACGTTTAGGAGTCGTAGTCCTAAGGGGCCCGGGTTCAATTCCCGACCGATGTAGAAACAAATGGGCAAAGTTTCTTTCACTCTGATGCTTTTGTTCACCTAGCAGTAAATAGGTCCCTGGGAGTTAGACAGCTTCAACGGGCTGCTTCCTGGGTGCGTGTGCGTGTGTGTGTGTGTGTGTGTGTGTGTGTGTGTGTGTGTGTGTGTGTGTGTGTGTGTGTGTGTGTGTGTGTGTGTTAGAATATATGTAGTAGTAGACATGAGAGACGAAAATAGGGTGGTTAGAAATGCGGGGTCCAACTCGATTCTGCAAGTACAAAAAGTAAATACATAAATACACACACACACACACACAACACACACACACACACACACACACACACACACACACACACACACACACACACAACACACACACGTCCCCAAGATGCATCAGCTGAAAGAAGCTCTACCAATTATTTCATGCTTCGCCCGGGAATCGAACCCGGGTCCGTCCACGACCAGGCCTTGTCCCGGACCCTCTACATTTTTTTTAATACGTTCTCAGCGTAGAAGTTGCTGCTGTTTAGTGACATGCAAATCGCCACCATATTGACGTTTCCTGGACCTGGTGATGTTGAGCTCTGGCTCTTTGGTCCCGCCTCTCAACTGTTAATCAACTGATGTACATGCCCCTGTTACATAGCAGTAAAATAGGTACCTGGGTGTTAGTCAGCTGTCACGGGCTGCTTCCTGGGGGTGGAGGTCTGGTCGAGGACCGGGCCGCGGGGACAATAAAAGCCCCGAAATCATCTCGAGATAACCTCAAGACATGCTCCTGAGCCTATTGGGCTCTATCATATCTACACTTAAAACTGTGTATGGAGTCAGCCTCTACCACATCACTGCCTAATGCATTCCATTTGTCAACTACTCTGACACTAAAAAAAGTTTTTTTCTAATGTCTCTATGGCTCATTTTGGGCTCTCAAATTCCAGCTGATGAGCGACACATATTGTGAGCTCAAAGACAAACCTGAAAACACAGGTAGAGACATTGGTGTCGTTGTTAAATATGCCAAACTAATAAGATACATTCGACAATATCATAAGTACTAACATTTCATTCCGATGGATAATCAGAGATTCGAATTTTGTCATATAAATGATGAGGATGGTTCGGTGAAATACCTGTCTTAGTCATGTATCTGTAGGTATTTCATTTATTTCAAGTTACTTGAAATATTCGACTCGACTTGTGACAACTTGGTCCAACAGGCTGTTGCTTGGAGCGGCCCGCAGGCCCCCTTATCCACCACAGCTGGTTAGTTCGACACTTTATGCAAGAACTTGTCTAAATGTTTTTTGAATAAGTCCACCTTTGTTCCAGCAATATTTATAATGTTTGCTGATAGAGTATTGAACAGCTTTGGACCTCTGATGTTCAGACAGTGCTCTCTAACTGTGTCTATTGCACCTCTATTGCACTGGTTCTATTCTGCATTTCCTTTCGTTCCAGAATGTTGTTATTCTCCTGTGCAAATTTGGGACCTGGCCCTCCAGTATCTTCCATGTATATATTGGAAGATATATGTTAGATTGGCCATAGCCTGATTGGCAGGACGTCTCCTAATTTCAGAAGATTTGCCAGACTATCAGATTCCATATTTCAGATTCCGAGTTGATTACCAGCATGCTTTGCACTTATTGTTCACCCCACTATTTTGAGAACAAAATCTATATATAATTCCCATTCTCTAGACGGCAATTAAGAGAGATAACACGACTTCCTACATTACATTGTCTACTCTGTAAGAAGCTGTCAAAATTAAAGAAGGAATTGCCTGAGCAAAAAAGCAAATCTTTGACAAGACGACATGTACTTCTTTAGGCATGATTCAACCCTAGAGAAATCTTGCATTAAGCACACTGGTCAATACCGTTTGACAGGAATAAGGATGCCGTTAACGGCAGGTTCATTATCAGAATGTATTCCATGTGTCTAGTTAGGGACGAGTGTGTGTGCAGCTCTCTACATGCAGTTGCCTTCTGCAGTGTCTGGCCCTGGAGGTCTGCTCCGGTCAATGTGACCACTTAACAAATGTCTTCTCCATTTAAGAGCCACGGGAGACATCTCCCGTCACGCAGGGTGCAGTCGCACCTCCACAGATCTCCTGTATCAGCTCTTGATACTGGTAATGGCTCAAAAGGGCCACCACTTACGGGCTATTCATGCCCGTGCCACCTTTTGGGTGGCTTAATCTTCATCAATCAATCATTTAAGAGCTCATCTTTGTCTGGCTAGTTAATCCGGGGGGGGGGGGGGGGGAGAATCCGGCTCTCGATTCAGACAGCTGCTTGATACCGAGTCGCTGTTGGTTAACTTAATTGGTGTTGTGCATATGACCTGAGTCCATGGCACTATCTTCCGTCCCAGTGGCACACATTGGTCCACTCAACTGTTGGCACTGCAGTGCTGGCTAATGCATGCTCCAATATGGCGTCCCTTTCCAGTCTCCAGTTTCGAGGGCTTTTCAGAGGACCAATAACAACTTGGGTACTTCAGTAGGCCTCATTTTTATATATTTTCCATTTTTTATTTTTAGTCTGACGCCTGAACGCGTTTCGTAATAACTTATTACATTTTCAAAGACTTTAGTTTACACACACAACTGTAACCTGTAGACACGCAAAATACATACAGTGGGGTAGGAATGGGGTAAGGTAGGATGGAGTTGGGGTTGATAGAGGTGGGATAGGTTTGGGACCAGGTGTTAGATTCACGAAGCAGTTACGCAAGCACTTACGAACCTGTACATCTCTTCTCAGTCTTTGGCGACTTTGTTTACAATTATTAAACCGTTAATGAGCTCCGAAGCACCAGGAGGCTGTTTATAACAATAACAACAGTTGATTGGGAAGTTTTCATGCTGGTAAACTGTTTAATAAATGTAACCAAAGCCGTCAAAGATTGAGGTATGATGCACACCTTCGTAAGTACTTCCGTAACTGCTTCGCGAATCTGGCCCCAGGTAGGATGGGTTGGCGTGGTGGAGTGGTCTATCCAGCCATCATCACTGTACCCACCCGGCCACCGGGTGGGTACAGTGATGCTTAATGATGGACCGGCCACCATCACTGTCTCAAAAAAGGAAAATGATAATCCTTGAATCCATACGCTACTGGAATCCATACTGGATTGGGGGAATCCATTCCTCATTCATTCCCGGGTTCGATCCCGGGCGCCGGGGAGAAACAATGGGCAGAGTTTCTTTCACCCTATGCCCCTGTTACCTAGCAGTAAAATAGGTACCTGGGTGTTAGTCAGCTGTCACGGGCTGCTTTCTGGGGTGGAGGCCTGGTCGAGGACCGGGCCGCGGGGACACTAAAGCCCCGAAATCATCTCAAGATAACCTCCCCCACCCCAAATACGTCACTATAGCCAAACTGAAAAATATCTCCTCAACACGTTTGACCGAAATATTCATTATCAAACTAGACAATCAGATGCCAATCATCCTGACAACGGAAGGATTAATAACCCGTTGCTTCTATACTCGTCTCGAAGCTTCCATTAACCGTTTCACAGTTAACCCAACTGGTTCAAATCCACAAGAGCCGTTGATGAGGGTTCGAACCTCTGCCCGGGATGACCTCAGACGCGCCTTAGGCAACTGTGCCACGACATGGCTAAGCCCATACACAGAAAACGTGAATATTACGATGCTTTCATTGCTTCTAATACATCGGATTTTGACTGGATTGGTCGTGAAAAATGTGACTTATGAGGCAAAATGATGTATGAAAATAATGTAACAGGTGAAAGGGGGAATTAACAGGGGGGAAAGGGGGCGCCGCCCCATCATCCATGCAAACAATAGATTGACTTTTCGGGTTGATTGTTGCAGACAGTTGACATTTGAAATCAGAAACTGACCGCGTGAGTCTACCATTACATCAGTGGGGCATGCGGGCCGCGGCTGGCTAAATTCATTGTTTATTTCTTTTCCTCTTAATTCTTCGGATATTTTGTCATTTTTAGTAGAAATCTATATATATACAATGAAGGTTTATCAGTGTTAAGTCACAATGTGATGGTAAAACTCGTGTTTCATGGTAAAAAATGGGACAAAAGATGGATGTTATTGAGTAACTGGCGACTGGTGGGTGGGTGGGTGTCTCAGCTGATCGCTTGTGGTCCCCCATGCCCAGTGTGTCAGTGGCTGGCTCAGAGGTCGGGTGTGTGGGCACTGCCTCTCACCTCCAGCCATGACTGGACCTACGTAATGTTTGCCTTGTAACTGTTTATACTCATTGTTCACCTCTGTGAAAAGTGTTTTTGTTAGTGTCAAAACTAACATTGAAACATCGTGTGTGTGTGATAGTCGTTTTGTAAACAAAGTTAATAAACTGTTAAAGGTGACACAGTATCAACCACATCAACCTCAACCAGCGAGAGTGAACTACGGTAACGTAGATGTTGTACAGGAAAAAAAAATAGATCTACTGACAGTGTGGCGTGCCAGATAGACCGTGATAGATAAAAATCAGTGTCAGTGCCAAGCAGGAGTGCCGGTGCCAGCCAGCCACCCCTCCCTCACCACCCTTCCTGGAGTGGATCCTTGGGGTCAGAGGTCAAGGTAACCCCTTACCCGGTGTTGGTGGGCAGCTTGACGAGTTATGACGGAGCTGTCACGGCTCTGCTTGAGGTGAGCAGCTACACACAAACCTACTTATAGCTTTTAAATGTGTGTGTGCACCGTAAATTCCACAACGGGCTCACCATAGCCCGTGCTACTTGGAACTTTTAGTTCCGAGTAGCTGAATCTATAACAACAACTTGTGCACCCAGTACTCGCATCCTGTGAGTGGTAGTTTGTGCATCCAATACTCGTTCTGTGAGCGGTAGTTTGTGCATCCAGTACTCACCCTGTGAGCGGTTTGTGCATCCAATACTCATCCTGTGCGGTAGTTTGTGCATCCAATATTCATCCTGTGAGCGGTAGTTTGTGCATCCAATACTCATCCTGTGAGCGGTATTTTGTGCTCCAATATTCATCCTGTGAGCGGTAGTTTGTGCATCCTATACTCATCCTGTGAGCGGTAGTTTGTGCATCCAATATTCATCCTGTGAGCGGTAGTTTGTGCATCCAATACTCATCCTGTGATTGGTAGTTTGTGCATCCAATACTCATCCTGTGATTGTAGTTTTGTGCATCCAATATTCATCCTGTGAGCGGTAGTTTGTGCATCCAATACTCATCCTGTGAGCGGTAGTTTGTGCATCCAATTCTCACCTGTGAGCGGTAGTTTGTGCATCCAATACTCACCTTGTGAGCGGTAGTTGTTGCATCAATACTCATCCTGTTGATTGGTATTAGGTTGTGCATCCATACTCATCCTGTGATTGTAGTTTGTGCATCCAATACTCATCCTGTGATTTAGTTTTGTGCATCCAATACTCATCCTGTGAGCGGTAGTTTGTGCATCCAATACTCATCCTGTGAGCGGTCGTTTGTGCATCCAATACTCATCCTGTGAGCGGTAGTTTGTGCATCCAATACTCATCCTGTGAGCGGTAGTTTGTGCATCCAACTCATCGTGTGAGCGGTAGTTTGTGCATCCACTACTCATCCTGTGAGCGTGTTTGTGCATCCACTACTCATCCTCTGAGCGATATTTGTGCATCCAATACTCATCCTGTGAGCGGTAGTTTGTGCATCCAATACTCATCCTGTGAGCGGTAGCCTAAAATAAGGATTACAGAGGCGCCTAAGATATTAATCATAAACCCTCAGAGATTCAGTCCTTCAAAATCCTTTTTGGTGGCGATTTAGAATAATTTCGTCAAAGTTTAGCTTGCTTGAGGTTTTAGATCTCGATAACCCTGATGCCCTCAGGGGACAGATCTCTCAGTGTATAGTTTACATTTGCTTGATTAAATCAGTTATCTGATATCACAGGTAGCTTGCTTGTTTTTGCACCTCGAACAAGACTGGTCGAAATTGCTTCCTAAACCAATCGGGTCGTTGCATCAAAGCGTGTGATTTTTATTTATTTATTTTATGTGCCGTTCTGCTGAACTCTAATATAAACTTGTGTCGTTAAAGAATGTGTACAGATTTGTAAGGAAGTAGAAATACATCTTCGCTTTAGCGATAACAAAAAAAACTAGTGCAGCAGTCAGGCCCAAGTCAATTTTGCCTGTGATGGGAAGCATCATGCATGCACAGCTGCACGCATCGAAAATAAACTTGTAGATGTAACACACACACACACACGTCCCGAGTATGTTTATTGGGCCGCGAGAGTTAGTCTCTTATGAATGGACTAGTTTTTGTAGCTAGTTGACCGGCGCGGCGCTGACTGGCGCTCATTGTTGTCAGTTTCGGCTTGGCCAGTTGCGGGAGAACATGTTTGTAGGTTGTGTGTGTTGTGCTGGTGTGGTTGCCTCCTGCTGCTCCCCTGTTGTGCTTGTGCTAGAGGAGTGTTGACCTTTAGCTTGTGCTTGAGGCGTGGGCTGTATAACCTACTGTCTCGTATCCCACCCACCACACGCCCGCCCGCCCGCCCGCCCGCCCGCCTGCCTAGCACACGCCTGCCCGCCCCCACTCAACTCATCTCCGCCCGCCCGCCTAGCACACGCCTGCCCGCCCCCACTCATCACATGTCCGCCCATCCCACTCATCAATCCCCCTTTGCCTCATCCTCTCCCCATCGCCTATCCCGCTTTTCCCAAGTACCAAGGTCGCCTAGCCTTACTCCCACCATGTTTGCAATCATATTCTATCCAGCCTATTCTCACCTCACTTATAATCTAATGGAGTGGTATATTGTATATGGCGTATACTAGTATATATATTGGTATATGGCCTGTATTATATGTGTAAGGCGTGGGGGGGGGGTAAATCGCGCTACTATTCGCCAATATATTGGTACACTCTGAAAACAGTTCCCCAAGTCCTGGCTAAGTTATATGGTCAAGGAAGTTAGCAAGTTAATGTGTAAATTGTATTTAATTTAAAGGCTACACAAAAATTGCGTTTGAGTTTGATTACAACTTAGCGATGCTAGGATAAGTTATTTTTGATGGTAGTTGTGTAATATAATATCACTAAGAGAAGTTGTGAAAATCACGTTTTACCAGTTATATACAAGAGTTAAGTTTGTCAAAAAGTTAAATTCAACTTTTTTTTTTACATATTAGGCCTAATGTAAAAGAAACGCAACCTGCATTTACCAACTAGGTTAGTTAACTACGATTGTAGTCAGAGTAGTTTGAGCAGCAGTTAATAATACGTTAAGGCCTAAATATAACCCATAGGGAGGGGAGGGGGAGGGCGTTCATAGGGTTCTGGCGGGACAGAAGCGCTTCAAATACGACGTTTGTTCAATCGTCAGATCAGGCTGTGATTGGTTGGCCCCTGTGGTTGTTGGTGATACAGATCAGATCAAACAAGAACAGTGGGTTCGAAACCGTGTGTGTGTGGTGTGTGTGTGTGTGTGTGTGTGTGTGTGTGTGTGTGTGTGTGTGTGTGTGTGTGCCTGCGTTAATATTAACGGCGCCACTCGCCTCGTTAGTTGCGTGTTGGGTTTAAAAAAAAAAAAGAGTAGCCATGACGCAGACAGCGCAAACTTTTTCCACGTCTTGGACCCGACTCGACAAAAGGAGGCAAATTGCATCAGGATAACCTCCAGTGTAGGGAGTATTGCGTCAGGATAACCTCCAGTGTTGCGCCAGGATAACCTCCAGTGTAGTGAGTTTGCACAGGATAACCTCCAGTGTAGTGAGTGTTGCACCAGGATAACCTCCAGTGTAGTGAGTGTTGCACCAGGATAACCTCCAGTGTTGCGTCAGGATAACCTCCAGTGTAGGGAGTATTGCGTCAGGATAACCTCCAGTGTTGCGTCAGGATAACCTCCAGTGTAGGGAGTGTTGCACCAGGATAACCTCCAGTGTAGGAGTGTTGCGCCAGGATAACCTCCAGTGTAGCGAGTGTGCACTGAGAGTTCAGCCCGTCCTCCTAAGGATTCCCCCAACGTCAAGAAACTGACGTACTAAAATGCCCTTACCCTAACCTACCAGAGAACCCCAAAACAGAAAACGGGACAGAACGTCACTTTCGCCAGCACGTTCTCATAATTTCTCACTCCGTACTAATCCAACCGGCCGGGTTCTATCTAAAAAAATAAAAAAAATTTTAAGAATAAAACTAGAATGAAACCTTGGTTCGAGGATCTTATAAAACCTTCAAATTTTGATACTTAAATAAAAAATGTATATACTTTTTTGTACTTTTTCATACTTTTTTTATAGTTTAGCAAATATTTTGTACAAGGGTTTTGTGTACAGTGTGACGGGAGACATCTCCCGTCACGCAGGGTGCAGTCGCACCTCCACAGACCTCCAGTATCAGCTCTTGATACTGGAATGGCTCAAAAGGGCCACCACACTTACGGGCTATTCATGCCCGTGCCACCTCTTGGGTGGCTTATCTTTATCAATCAATCTTGTACAGTGTCAAGTGCTTAAAATGTGGTGTACTTTCAAATAACATATTTGAAAAGTAATATTTTTTTCAAATTTAAATATTTGATTTTTACAAAAATATTTTTATTTTTCCATATTTAAACAAATATTGTGTTTTCAAATACCGTACTGTGAGCTGTAGGTCTATGGTACATTACAGTATGGTACTAGAGAGAAGCACTGTATCATGGCATAAAAAATTATAAGATTAAAGTGTACCAAACCCACACAGCTGGTGCAAATGGGTTGGGCACCATTCCTTTCCCCCGTCCCATCCCAAATCCTTATCCTGACGCCTTCCCAATGCTATATAGTCGTAATGGCTTGGCGCTTTCCCCAGACAATTCCCTCCTAGTTGTTGTGCTCTCCAACTTAATTAATACAGATCTACTGTATTCTACTGTAGTCAATACATTTTTTGTCCAAGGTATGTTTTTGTTGTTGCTATTTAAGAGAAAAATGTAATTATATTCTTAAAAAAATGAAATATTAACTTACAGTTTCTAAAATGAAATTTCAGTTGGTGTTACACCTGCATATTCAGTCATTTCTTTTCTTTATTATGCTCCCCATACCCACCCGTGGGGATTAGAGAAAGGGTTACAGAGGCACAAATAATGGGTTCAGGAACTGAATCCCAAGTTCATTTAGCTAAGCAAGTGACAGCTTTGTGAAGTTCGTTGCGTCAACGTGGGCAGTGCGACGGTGGACTAGTGCCAAGTTGCCATGCCACAACGTGTGGACCAAGTTGCCACACTGTGACAGCCACAGTGTGGACCAAGCCACTGGACCATTGCCACAACGTGTGGACCAATTTGCCACAACGTGTGGACCAATTGCCACAACGTGTGACCAATTGCCACAACGTGTGGACCAATTTGCCACAACGTGTGGACCAAGTTGCCACAACGTGTGACCAAGTTGCCACAACGTGTGGACCAATTGCCACACTGTGGACCAAGTTGCCACAACGTGTGACAGTGCCCCGTGTGGACCAAGTTGCCACAACGTGTGGAACAAGTTGCCACAACGTGTGGACATGACAACGTGTGGACCAATTTCCACACGTGTGGACCAAGTTGCCACAACGTGTGGACTAAGTTGCCACAACGTGTGGAGCGTGCCACAACGTTGGAGCAAGTTGCCACAACGTGTGGACAATTGCCACAACGTGTGGACCAAGTCCCTTGACAAGTGCCACAACGTGTGGAGCAAGTTGCCACAACGTGGGGCAAGTTCCAAACGTGTGGCCAAGTTGCCACAACGTGTGGACCAAGTTGCCACAACGTGTGGACCAATGCACACGTGTGGACCAATTGCCACAACGTGTGGACCAATTTGCCACAACGTGTGGACCAGGTTGCCTGCCCCCTACACATGGACATGACATATGGCCTAATTCTTCTCCTATAGCTGACGTCACTGGACATCTAGTAACCACTTGACTTGACATCACAGGAAATCCCCATAATGTAAATCCCAATTGGGTGTCCTGGACATGACGTCAACCACCCGGGTGGTCGTTTGGTGAGGCGGACGTCTGCAAGACGCGCCATAAGACGCTCAGAACAATACAGTGTGCCTCACTACCCTCTTAGTCAAGGGCCCCTAACAACCAGTCAGGTCATTAGGTCGGAGCCTCAGAGCCAAGAGAAAACATAAACCAACTTTATATACCCAAGCTATTTATTAGTTATGGAGGCCATGCAGTGGGATCGAACTTACGTCCCTGGTGTTTCGACGAGGGCTCGATCCCATTGCATGCCTCTGTATATTCTCATAGGCTATATATATAACATTGCGGTGATTATATTCATAATTTTAATCAGTAGATATGATATGCAAATAAGACTGGAGACATTGCTTTAAACAACCGTCGGCTGTGAAAAGCGGGGTTCCAAGCGCTAATGCCAGATTCAGCAGCACAATTAGGTGAGTACAAATAGTGAGTAAACAAAGACAGGGGGAGGGACCATATCAGGGAGGAAAAGCGGGAAGCCATTATGACTATTATGCACTTGGATGGGATCTGGATGAGGGTTGGGATGGGAGGGGGGAGGGAATGGTGCCCACACTTGGCGAGTCGGGGATTGAACGCCGACCTGCATGAAAGGGAGACCGTCGCTCTACAGTCGAGCCCAATGGTTGGACTAAACAAAGCGCTTCAACCAAACTGGCCGCATTTTTAAGAGTAGGAGGACAAGAATGGTCTTTAGTCCAGGCTGGAGCAGGACGGACGACGCCCAAACTGACCTCGTAAAGATTCGTTATAATTAGGATTTGTTGCTTTTATGAGCGCTGAAGCTGAGTTTTTCTCCACCGTCGGAATGTGCTGACGATACACATTAGTCTGTACCAGGACAACCAGTGTCTGTGGTGGGGGGGGGGGCTGGGTGGGGGGCGGGGTATTGTGTGGGGCGGGTTATTGTGGTGGGGGGGGGGGCTGGGTGTATTCACAGAGGGGGGGTTATGTGTGGGGGGGGTGAGGGTGGGGGGGTTGTGGGGTGCGGGGGGGGGGTTATTGTGGGGGGGGTGGGCTGGGGGAGGATATGGGGGGCGGGGGGGTTATTGTTGGTGGGGGGCGGGGGTTTTTTTGCGGTTTGGGTGGGGCGGATTTGTTGGGCGGGGATGGATTTGTGGGTGGGCGGGGGATTATTGTGGTGGGGGGGGGTGATTATTGGGGGTGGGGTTGCGTGGGATTTGGGGGGGGGGGGGGGGTTATGTGGTGGGGGCGGTTTTTGGGGGCGGGGGGTGGGGGTTTGTGTTGGCGGGTATTGTGGTGGGGGGTTTCGGGGGGCTGGGGTTATTGTGGGGGGGGTAGGGGGGGCGGGGGGTTATTGTGGTGGAGCTGGATGGGGCGGGGGTTATTGTGGTGGGGGGCGTGGTGTGTGGGGGCGGGGGTTGTGGGGGGCTGGGTGTGGGATTATGTGGGGCCGGGGTTTGTGGTTGGGGGGGGTTTGTGGTGGCGGGGGTGCGGTGGGGTGGGTGGGTTATGTGGTGGCGGGGTTGTGTGGGGGCTGGGGGTTTTTTTGTGTTATGGTATTGTGGTGGGGGGCGTTAGTGTGGCGGGGGGGTTATTGTTGGTGGGGGCGGGGGGGTTT
>WNGS01005641.1:8994117-9001617 GCA_020271785.1 Procambarus virginalis
AGAGGGGGTAGATAAAGTCTTTATTTAACATAGGTGGTACAGGCACGAGGAAACTGAGTGCCCAAATGAGGAAATAGACGTATTAGAAAGAACGTTTTCAATGTCAGAGTAGTTAACAAATGAAACGCAGTAGAAAGTGATGTGGTCGTTATCTTGAGATGATTTCGGGGCTTAGCGTCCTCGCGGCCCGGTCCTCGACCAGGCCTCATCTCTGTTACTCACCCCCCCCCCCCAGGAAGCAGCCCGTAGCAGCTGTCTAACTCCCAAGTACCTATTTACTGCTAGGTAACAGGGCATCAGTGTGAAAAACATTTTTGCCCATTGTGTCTCCCCTCCACCGGGGATCGAACCCGGAACCTCAGGACGACAAATCCGAAGCGCTGTCCACTCAGCTCAGCTGTCAGGCGCCCTGCCAGCTGAGGGGCCCATGAGGGATGGAGGCAGACTCCATGTACTGCCTCAAATGTAGGTATGATAAGAACCCATTGGGCTCAGAAATCTGTGCACCAATGGATGGCTGGTTTTGAAGCGGGACCAAGAGCCGAAGCTCAACACCCCCCCTCCCCTACAATCCCAATTAGGGGACCCCCCCCCCCCCACAAGCGCGCGCTCATACACACACACACACACTTCAAGAGTCAGAGAGAGAGAAAGACCTGGGGGTTGATATCACGCCAGACCTGTCCCCTGAAGCTCATATCAAGAGATAACATCAGCAGCATATGCCAGGTTGGCTAACATAAGAACGGCCTTTAGAAACTTGTGTAAGGAATCTTTCAGAACTTTATACCACATATGTCAGCCAATCCTGGAGTATGCGGCCCCAGCATGGAGTCCCTATCTAGTCAAGATAAGACCAAACTGGAAAAGGTTCAAATGGTTTGCCACCAGACTAGTCCCGAGCTGAGAGGTATGAGCTACGAGGAGCGACTGAGGAATTAAACCTCACTTCGCTGGAAGACAGAAGAGTTAGGGGGGACATGATCACCACATTAAGATTCTAGGGGAATGAAGGGTTGATAAAGACAGGCTTTTAACACAAGGGGCACACGCACAGGGGACACAGGTGGAACTGAGTGCCCAAATGAGCCACAGAGATATTAGAAAGAACTTTTTTAGTGTCAGAGTGGTTGGTTGACAAATGGAATGCATTCAGGAAGCGATGTGGTGGAGGCTGACTCCATACACAGTTTCAAATGTAGATATGATAGAGCCCATAGGCTCAGGAAACTGTACACCGTTGATTGACGTTGAGAGGCGGGACCAAAGAGCCAAGCTCAACCCCCGCAAGCACAATAGGTGAGTACTAGGTGAGTACACACACACACACACACACACACCACACACACACACACACACACACACACACACACACACACACACACACACACACACACACACACACACGAGAGAACAATTGGTGCAACACTCCCTACACTGGGGGTTATCCTGGTGCAACACTCCCTACACTGGAGGTTATCCTGGCGCAACACTGGAGGTTATCCTGACGCAATACTCCCTACACTGGAGGTTATCCTGACGCAATACTCCCTACACTGGGGTTATCATGGTGCAACACTCCCTACACTGGGGTTATCCTGGTGCAACACTCCCTACACTGGGGGTTATCCTGGTGCAACACTCCCTACACTGGAGGTTATCCTGGTGCAACACTCCCTACACTGGGGGTTATCCTGACGCAACACTGGGGGTTATCCTGGCGCAACATTGCACCTGCAGTTTATCCTGACAGCAAAGTGGTAAGTCTCTCTCAATTGCCTCAGTCAAGAATGAGCAATTGTCTAAGATGAGGATGCTGTTTGACCCAGTATTTGGATAGCTGAGTGACGCATAAGTGCCGAGGCATCTTAAGTGACGCACAGGTGCCAAGACATCTTGAGTGACGCACAGGAGGTCCAGTGGAGAAACACCCGGGGGGAAGTCAAGAGGAAGTCTTAGTTTCTGGGATGCACATTGACGTCACTGGCAACCAGATGGCGATTCTAATGCTCTGGGCCGGCACGAACTGGCTATGAGCAGCACGCACACACACGCACACGCATGCCCTCGCGGGTGCGTGGAATTCACGAAGTAGTTAGAGTAGCAGTGTTCAAAGGCAGGAACAGCAGAACGAGGGGTCATGGATGGTCATTAGACACACGAACGAGTTTCTAGTGAGACGTCAGAAACGACTTTTTCAGTGCTAGAGTTCACAGTAACTGGGATACGTTAGATGTAGACGTCGTTAAAGCAGCATTGCTCCTAGAATGTTCAGAAGGCGGGGCCAGGAGCCTAGTTGTAAGCACATTTACGTGAGTGCGAATGCACACACACATTCAGGGCAGGTGGCTGAGTGGACAGCACGCTGGACGCGTAATCATGTGGTCCGGGTTTTGATTCCCGGCGCCGACGAGAGACAATAGGCAGAGTTTCTTTCACCCTGATGGCCGTTTCCTAGCAGTAAATAGGTACCTGGGTGTTAGACAGCTGTTGTGGGCTGCTTCCTGGGTATGGGTGGGTGTGTGTGTGTGTGTGTGTGTGTGTGTGTGTGTGTGTGTGTGTGTGTGTGTGTGTGTGTGTGTGTGTGTGTGTGTACTCACCTATTTGTGCCTGCTGGATCGAGCATTGACTCTTGGATCCCTCATTTCCAGCCATCGGTTGTTTATAGCAGTGACTCCTGTCCCATTTCCGTATCATACCTAGTTTTAAAATTATGAATAACGTTTGCTTCCACAACCTGCTCCCCCAAGTGCATTCCATTTTTCCACTACTCTCTCGCTAAAAGAAAACTTCCTAACATCTCTGTCACCTGAGTTTCCATTTTCCACCCATGTCCTCTCGTTCTGTTAATATTACGTGTGATCATTTCATTTATTTCAACTTTGTCAATTCCCCTGAGTATTTTATACGTTCCTATCATATTATCATATTCCCCTTCTCCCTTTGTTTTTCTTGTGTTATAAGGTTCAGGTCCTTCAGGCGCTCTTCATATTCCATCTCTCGTAACTCTGGAACGAACCTCGTCGCAAACCTCTGAACCTTTTCCAGTTTCCTTATGTGTTTCTTCAGATGGGGACTCCATGATGGTGCGGCATACTCTTAAGACGGGTCTCACGTAGGCAGTGTAAAGCGCCCTAAATGCCTCCTTACTTAGGTTTCTGAATGATGTTCTAACTTTTGCCAGTGTAGAGTACGCTGCTGTCGTTATCCTATTTATATGTGCCTCAGGAGTTAGATTAGGTATTACGTCCACTCCCAGGTCTCTTTCTCGAATCGTCACAGGTAAGCAGTTCCCCTTCAGTGTGTACTGTCCCTTTGGTCTCCTATCATCTGATCCCATTTCCATAACTTTACATTTACTCGTGTTGAACTCCAATAGCCATTTCTCTGACCATCTCTGCAACCTGTCCAGGTCCTCTTGGAGGATCCTACAATCCTCATCTGTCACAACTCTTCTCATTAATTTGCGTCATCTTCGATTATTGACATGTAGGACTCTACTCCTGTAAACTATCATTTACGTAAATTAGAAAAAGAATTGGTCCCCAGCCCGATCCTTGAGGTACTCCACTCTTACTGTTCGCCAGTCCGATTTATGACCCCTTACCGTTACTCTCTGGCTCTTCCTGTTAGGCAGTTCTTCACCCATGCTAGGGCCTTTCTGCTTACTCCTGCCTGCCTCTCAAGTTTGTATAGTAGTCTCATGTGCGGTACTGTATCAAAGGCTCTGGCAGTCTAGAATATGCAGCTGCCCAACCTACTCCATCCTGCCTTATCCTTGTTATTTCGTCATGTGTGTGGGGATGGGGGGGGGGGCATAAAAGAAATTAGTAGTTAGTAACAGTTGATTGACAGTTGAAAGGCGGGCCGAAGGCAGAGCTCAACCCCCGTGAGCACAACTAGGTGAATACAACTAGGTGAATACACACACACACACACACACACACACACACCACAACACACACACACACAACACACACCACACACTCTGAGAGAGAGAGACCCCTCTCTCTCAGAACTTTGTATACCACATATGTCAGGCCAATCCTGGAGTATGCAGCCCCAGCATGGAGTCCATATCTAGCAAGGATAAGACTAAACTGGAAAAGGTTCAAAGGTTTGCCACCAGACTAGTGCCCGAGCTGAGAGGTATGAGCTACGAGGAGAGACTACGGGAATTAAACCTCACTTCGCTGGAAGACAGAAGAGTTAGGGGGGACATGATCACCACATTTAAGATTCTGAAGGGAATTGATAGGGTAGATAAAGACAGGCTATTTAACCACAAGGGCACACGCACAAGGGGACACAGGTGGAAACTGAGTGCCCAAATGAGCCACAGAGATATTAGAAAGAACTTTTTTAGTGTCAGAGTGGTTGCCAAATGGAATGCATTAGGAAGCGATGTGGTGGAGGCTGACTCCATACACAGTTTCAAGAGTAGATATGATAGAGCCCAATAGGCTCAGGAATCTGTACACCAGTTGATTGACAGTTGAGAGGCGGGACCAAAGAGCCAAAGCTCAACCCCCGCAAGTACAATTAGGTGAGTACATACTCACACGCCCGCTCGTTAACAAGCAGTTACATAATTTGACATCTCGCCAAAATATAAAAGATTAAATGGTATTAAGTTGTCCGAATTATATACTGACAAACATTAAATGAATTTATATCAGTGTGACATTAAACATATACTTTGCCACTTGTCATATGAATTATATGCTTAGCATATAATTAGCTGAGCATATGAGAGAGAACTCTATCAACATCAGAGGCCAGAGACTGTTCAACACGCTTCCACTACACATAAGGGGCATAACTGGCCGACCCCTCACAGTGTTCAAGAGAGAACTGGATAAGCACCTCCAAAGGATACCTGATCAACCAGGCTGTGACTCATACGTCAGGCTGCGAGCAGCCGCGTCTAACAGCCTGGTTGATCAGTCCAGCAACCAGGAGGCCTGGTCGACGACCGGGCCGCGGGGACGCTAAGCCCCGGAAGCACCTCAAGGTAACCTCAAGGTACCATAGACCATAATAAATGTACATATTAATGACCATAAACATATTATTTATTAATAAAGTTCGGATGCAATGTATATTTAACATATGGTATAAATTCCGGGTCATAACTTTTTTTTTTGTAACTAAGACTAGGGTTTATAAGGGATGTCAAATGACGTACCTAGTGCAACTGCAAGCAAGAGCTGTTATCCTACTTCAGCTCATCTGAAGCCTGCTCCTAGAGACTCATTTATTTCATTCTCTCTCGCCCTCGCTCTCGGGGCCTCGCGGCTGAATTGACAACGTTTAGGAGTCGTAGTCCTAAGGGGCCCGGGTTCAATTCCCGACCGATGTAGAAACAAATGGGCAAAGTTTCTTTCACTCTGATGCTTTTGTTCACCTAACAGTAAATAGGTCCCTGGGAGTTAGACAGCTTCAACGGGCTGCTTCCTGGGTGTGTGTGTGTGTGTGTGTGTGTGTGTGTGTGTGTGTGTGTGTGTGTGTGTGTGTACTCACCTAGTTGTGCTTGCGGGGGTTGAGCTCTGGCTCTTTGGTCCCGCCTCAAATAATGAAATAATTGGTAGAGCTTCTTTCAGCTGATGCATCTTGGGGACGTGTGTGTGTGTGTGTGTGTGTGTGTGTGTGTGTGTGTGTGTGTGTGTGTGTGTGTGTGTTAGAAATATATGTAGTAGACATAAGAGACGAAAATAGGGTGGTTAGAAATGCGGGGTCCAAGAGCTAATAGCTCGATTCTGCAAGTACAAAAAGTAAATACATAAATACACACACACACACACACACACACACACACACACACACACACACACACACACGTCCCCAAGATGCATCAGCTGAAAGAAGCTCTACCAATTATTTCATGCTTCGCCCGGGAATCGAACCCGGGTCCGTCCACGACCAGGCCTTGTCCCGGACCCTCTACATTTTTTTTAATACGTTCTCAGCGTAGAAGTTGTTGCTGTTTAGTGACATGCAAATCGCCGCCATATTGACGTTTCCTGGACCTGGTGATGTTGGGCTCTGGCTCTTTGGTCCCGCCTCTCAACTGTTAATCAACTGATGTACATGCCCCTGTTACCTAGCAGTAAAATAGGTACCTGGGTGTTAGTCAGCTGTCACGGGCTGCTTCCTCGTGGGTGGAGGTCTGGTCGAGGACCGGGCCGCGGGGACAATAAAAGCCCCGAAATCATCTCAAGATAACCTCAAGACATGCTCCTGAGCCTATTGGGCTCTATCATATCTACACTTAAAACTGTGTATGGAGTCAGCCTCCACCACATCACTGCCTAATGCATTCCATTTGTCACTACTCTGACACTAAAAAAAGTTTTTTTCTAATGTCTCTATGGCTCATTTTGGGCTCTCAAATTCCAGCTGATGAGCGACACATATTGTGAGCTCAAAGACAACCTGAAAACACAGGTAGAGACATTGGTGTCGTTGTTAATATGCCAAACTAAAAAGATACATTCGACAATATCATAAGTACTAACATTTCATTCCGATGGATAATCAGAGATTCGAATTTTGTCATATAAATGATGAGGATGGTTCGGTGAAATACCTGTCTTTAGTCATGTATCTGTAGGTATTTCATTTATTTCAAGTTACTTGAAATATTCGACTCGACTTGTGACAACTTGGTCCAACAGGCTGTTGCTTGGAGCGGCCCGCAGGCCCCCTAATCCACCACAGCTGGTTAGTTCGACACTTTATGCAAGAACTTGTCTAAATGTTTTTTTGAAAAAGTCCACCTTTGTTCCAGCAATATTTATAATGTTTGCTGATAGAGTATTGAACAGCTTTGGACCTCTGATGTTCAGACAGTGCTCTCTGATTGTGTCTATTGCACCTCTACTCCTCACTGGTTCTATTCTGCATTTCCTTTCGTTCCAGAATGTTGTTATTCTCCTATGCAAATTTGGGACCTGGCCCCCCAGTATCTTCCATGTATATATTGGAAGATATATGTTAGATTGGCCATGGCCTGATTGGCAGGACGTCTCCTAATTTCAGAAGATTTGCCAGACTATCAGATTCCATATTTCAGATTCCGAGTTGATTACCAGCATGCTTTGCACTTATTGTTCACCCCACTATTTTGACAACAAAATCTATATATAATTCCCATTCTCTAGACGGCAATTAAGAGAGATAACACGACTTTCTACATTACATTGTCTACTCTGTAAGAAACTGTCAAGATTAAAGAAGGAATTGCCTGAGCAAAAAAGCAAGTCTTTGACAAGACGACTTGTACTTCTTTAGGCATGATTCAACCCTAGAGAAATCTTGCATTAAGCACACTGGTCAATACCGTTTGACAGGAATAAGGATGCCGTTAACGGCAGGTTCATTATCAGAATGTATTCCATGTGTCTAGTTAGGGACGAGTGTGTGTGCAACTCTCTACATGCAGTTGCCTTCTGCAGTGTCTGGCCCTGGAGGTCTGCTCCAGTCAATGTGACCACTTAA
>WNGS01005641.1:9006617-9011174 GCA_020271785.1 Procambarus virginalis
CAAGTTACCAAAAACGATACTGCTTAACTATGAGACGACTTTGTGGTCATCATCAATGGCAAAGGCGCAAGGAACCATGCTCAAAAATGCCTAGATATTATCAGCCGGAAAGCGGAACGCACAGCAGTGAAATTAAACAGCAATAAAACCAAAGTAATGGCCGTTAAAATAAGAACCCAAGACATCAGACTCGCAATACAAGGACATGAAATTGAGTGGGTTACCTCGTTTCAGTACCTAGGAGTCATAATAGACAGCCAGTTAAAATTCACTCAAGAAATTGAATATCTTCGACAACGGTGTAAAGCCAGAAACTCAGCTTTGCGCTCTCTGACCAGTCTTAGAGAGGGTGCATCTCTACCAGTACTCAAAATGTACTACGTTCAAGCAGTTAGGTCACTCATCGACTATGCTGCCCCTGCTCTTACATCCCTCAGTGATAACCAATGGAAGAAACTGGAAGTGTCTCAAAATGATGCCCTCAGAACAATGCTGGGAGCACCTATTTGAACGCGACGAGAGAATCTAAGAATGGAAACGAACTTACCATCATTAGAAAACAGGATCAAACAAAGGATAGCCACCATAACAGCAAAACTTGTTCGAACCACCGCCAGAATATCAAAGATAGCATACACAGATCGCTTCAGAGAAACCTTCAATATAGAACAAGTGCATGGACAGATAATCTGGTCAAGATTCTAGAGAAAGTGGACTTGAAATGGACCATTAAAAACAAAGGGGAAGATAGACCATATCAACACTTTCGGCAGCCTCCTCCATGGGAAGAATCGAGTCTAAAGATAATCATTGAAGGATTACCAGTTAAAAAATCAGCATGTGACTCGCAGAGGCTCAAAGCAGTCATAGAACAACAAATGGAAATCATCTCAAGACCTACAACGACTCACATCTTCACAGACGGATCAGTTGATCAAGAAAGAGGTTCTGCTGGGGCAGCAGTTTACACTACCAACCATGAAGCTTAATGGAGCATGAATAGTGGTGCTCAACATTTCAAACAGAATTATATGCCCTGAAGGAGGCCATAAACTATACAATTGAGAATAATTTACATGATGTCATCATTCATACCGACTCTAAAACTTCGCTTCAGGCATTGCCATCCGATCAGCACAGAGATAATATACAACTCCTCACAGAAATCCAACATATAGGAAAAGAAGCCCATAATCTAGGGCCGTCAGTTACCCTAAATTGGATACCAAGTCACATTGGCATAGATGGTAATGAAAAGGCAGACTCACTAGCAAAAACTGCCACTGCTCTACCTGTTGTACAGGTTCAAATACCTCCAAGTTTTTCACAGATTAAGAAGCAAATCAAGAAGAAAATACGCCCAACTATCAAAAGTCGCCACAGAGCCAAAGTAGCGGTAGGAAGATCCACTGCGATATGGTACGAACAAGCCACAGGGTACTACTCTTTCAAGCCTGACAAAAAGATATCCAGAGACATTGCAGTAGCCATACACAGACTCAGACTTGCTTACAAATACTGCTGGGAGGTAATATACCCAATAGTTAAAAGAGAGTCATATCTGTGGAACAGAAGCAAAGGCGCCACTATTGCACTACTTACTGGAGTGTGAAGCTACTGAAGCCCTGCGCATCAGACTCAACATTAATCCAACGACAGCAGCTGCATTAAATGCACATTCCACCGCGACTATAATGATTAGAAAAGCCGTTGAGGAAGGGGGACTCACTAGTGAACATTCTGCATCTACATCCGCCACCAAATAATGTTATTAAAACAAGACTAAAACCAGTGCACTAAAACAGAAGCGAAAAAGAAACAGGGAAAAAGGAGGAATCCCCACCTCCATTTAAAACTTTGACCCAAATATCACAGTAACAAGGTTATCGCAAATAACCGATCTAAATTACAGGTTCACCATATCCCGTGCTACATGGACATTTCGTTCTGAGTAGCTAAATCTAAAACAACAACAACAGAAGAATTTGTCTTTGAGAATGTGAGGTGAGACCTTACGAAACGGATCACTACACGTTAGACACAATAATAAGTAAAAATGAACTTTGGAGAGTTAAATTTTTAATCTTTCTGCTTCAGTGAAGAAAAAGATAAAGAATATCGAAAAGATTCGTGGTAGAACCATAAATCTAAAACTTTCTGTCGTTTTCAACGAAATATGTTTAAAAGAAAGACTGCTACCAATATATATATATATATATATATATATATATATATATATATATATATATATATATATATATATATATATATATATATATATATCTGGTTGTTAAACTTAAGCTTTCGTTGGGAGGTTCCGATATAGTTATTAGTTATTCCGTTAAGTTTCATAACTCTGTTTGTCTTGCTTGGTATGGTTCAGCATTTTGTGAAGCCTTTTATTTTAATAAACTAGAATTAAGGCTGGATTCTTATGAGCTCAAGAATATTTTAGGATCTTTCACATTCTACTAGATTTTCAATTAATAGTTTTCCTTGCTTCTGTTGGTGTAAATCAATAAATTACATACAAAGAAACATATATAAAGATGTTTAATTGTATAGTGAAATTTAATTTTAAGTTGGAGAAAAGGCACTTTGTTAACAACATGAGATTGATACACTTTCAGCTTGAAGGGGGCCTTTGTAGCTAACAGGATGGAGCGATTTTAGTTGAAAAGTGGTGAGGTATTTATAAATTAGCCGAGTCGTCGACGTCTCATGTAAACAAGGAGTGTACGTGATCTTTTTAGTGAATAAATTGAGAAATTATAAATATATGGGAAGGACTTTTTTTTCTTGAGGCAGAACAAAACATCAGAGGTGAATGACTTCATTTAAAGAAAGACTTTTTACAAAATGTCGTAAATCTTGATGTATTACATAAGGACTCTATGACTGTCTATACTTTAAATGATGCATTAATTAAAGATTCCATGACTTCTACACCTGGATTGATGAATGACTTTAAGGACTCCATGACTGTGAACACTTGGAACTGATGCATGACTTAAGGACCCCACGACTGTGAACACTGGAACTGATGCATGACTTAAGGATCCCCATGACTGTGAACACTGGAACTGATGCATGACTTAAGGATCCCCATGACTGTGAACACTGGAACTGATGCATGACTTAAGGATCCCCATGACTGTGAACACTGGAACTGATGCATGACTTAAGGACCCCATGACTGTGAACACTGGAACTGATGCATGACTTAAGGACTCCATGACTGTGAACACTTGCAACTGATGCATGACTTAAGGACTCCATGACTGTGAACACTGGAACTGATGCATGACGTAAGGATCCCCATGACTGTGAACACTGGAACTGATGCATGACTTAAGGATCCCCATGACTGTGAACACTGGAACTGATGCATGACTTAAGGATCCCCATGACTATGAACACTTGGAACTGATGCATGACTTAAGGACCCCATGACTGTGAACACTGGAATGATGTATGACTTAAGGACCCCATGACTGTGAACACTGGAACTGATGTATGACTTAAGGACTCCATGACTGTGAACACTTGCAACTGATGCATGACTTAAGGACTCCATGACTGTGAACACTGGAACTGATGCATGACTTAAGGACTCCATGACTGTGAACACTTGCAACTGATGCATGCCGTAAGGATCCCCATGACTGTGAACACTGGAACTGATGCATGACTTAAGGATCCCCATGACTGTGAACACTGGAACTGATGCATGACTTAGGATCCCCATGACTGTGAACACTTGGAACTGATGCATGACTTAAGGATCCCCATGACTGTGAACACTGGAACTGATGCATGACTTAAGGATCCCCATGACTGTGAACACTGGAACTGATGCATGACTTAAGGATCCCCATGACTGTGAACACTTGGAACTGATGCATGACTTAAGGACCCCATGACTGTGAACACTTGGAACTGATGCATGACTTAAGGACCCCATGACTGTGAACACTTGGAACTGATGCATGACTTAAGGATCCCCATGACTGTGAACACTGGAACTGATGTATGATTTAAGGACTCCATGACTGTGAACACTGGAATTGATGCCTGACTTAAGGACTCCATGACTGTGAACACTTTGATACAGGGGAGTTAAAGACACAGAATGATGTACTACACATGGATCATGTGTAGCAACAGCGGCTGGCATCTCCTTTCCTCGCCTGCTCCGTCAACTCGGGTAATAAAGACAATGAGATTTCAATCACTCGATCAAAACTGGACTTTATTTGAAAACAATCGATCATCAACAGCAACATAACCACTAGAACTAGAGTTTTGTCGTATATTTTCTGTCTTTTGATATTGCACTTGGGAGTCTGGAGGATCACTTGATTGGCAGTGAGGATCACTTGATTGGTAGTGAGGATCACTTGATTGGCAGTGAGGATCACTTGAGTGGTAGTAATTTTGCGCACCTCTCACGGTCTCAGCACTATGGTCCTGCCTGAGCACCGCCCCTTATGTAGTGAGAGCCGCCCACTCTGTAGTGAGAGCCGCCCACTTCTGTAGTGAGAGCCGCCCGCTTCT
>WNGS01005641.1:9076823-9088030 GCA_020271785.1 Procambarus virginalis
ATTAGACCAGGGTCTCCACATTAGACCAGGGGTCTCCACATTAGACCAGGGGTCTCCACATTAGACCTGGGGTCTCCACATTAGACCAGGGGTCTCCACATTAGACCAGGGGTCTCCACATTAGACCAGGGTCTCCACATTAGACCAGGGGTCTCCACATTAGACCAGGGGTCTCCACATTAGACCAGGGGTCTCCACATTAGACCAGGGGGTCTCCACATTAGACCAGGGGGTCTCCACATTAGACCAGGGGTCTCCACATTAGACCAGGGGTCTCCACATTAGACCAGGGGTCTCCACATTAGACCAGGGTCTCCACATTACACCAGGGGTCTCCACATTAGACCAGGGGGTCTCCACATTACACTAGGGGTCTCCACATTAGACCAGGGGTCTCCACATTAGACCAGGGGTCTCCACATTACACCAGGGGTCTCCACATTACACCAGGGGTCTCCACATACACCAGGGGGTCTCCACATTAGACCAGGGGGTCTCCACATTACACCAGGGGTCTCCACATTAGACCAGGGGTCTCCACATTAGACCAGGGGTCCCCACATTAGACCAGGGAGGTCTCCACATTAGACCAGGGGGTCTCCACATTACACCAGGGGTCTCCACATTAGACCAGGGGTCTCCACATTAGACCAGGGGTCTCCACATTAGACCAGGGGTCTCCACATTAGACCAAGGGGTCTCCACATTAGACCAGTCCGTCTCCACATTAGACCAGGGGTCTCCACATTAGACCAGGGGTCTCCACATTAGACCAGGGGTCTCCACATTAGATCAGGGGTCTCCACATTAGATCAGGGGTCTCCACATTAGATCAGGGGTCTCCACATTAGACCAGTGGGTCTCCACATTAGACCAGGGGTCTCCACATTAGACCAGTGGGTCTCCACATTAGACCAGTGGGTCTCCACATTAGACCAGTGGGTCTCCACATTAGACCAGTGGGTCTCCACATTAGACCAGTGGTCTCCACATTAGACCAGGGGTCTCCACATTAGACCAGGGGTCTCCACATTAGACCAGGGGTCTCCACATTAGACCAGGGTCTCCACATTAGACCAGGGGTCTCCACATTAGACCAGGGGTCTCCACATTAGACCAGGGGTCTCCACATTAGACCAGGGTCTCCACATTAGACCAAGGGTCTCCACATTAGACCAAGGGTCTCCACATTAGACCAAGGGTCTCCACATTAGACCAGGCGTCTCCACATTAGACCAGGGGTGTCCACATTAGACCAGGGGTTTCCACATTAGACCAGGGGTCTAATAGTGTTTAACACACACACACACACACACACACACACACACACACACACACCACACACACACCACACACACACACAAACACACACACACACACACAGTTAGTGTGTGTGTACTCACCTATATGTGTCTGCAGGATCGAGCATTGACTCTTGGATCCAAGATGTGTGTGTGTGAGTGTGTGTGTTAGTTACAGTTGATTGACGGTTGAGAGGCGGGCCGAAAGAGCAGAGCTCAACCCCCGCAAGCACAACTAGGTGAATTCACTTCGTAAGAGGCATGAGTTATGAGGAAAGACTGCGTGAACTGCACCTCACGTCGATGGAAGACAGAAGAGCGCGGGGAGATATGATTATCACATAAAATATATCAGGGCAATTGACAGGGTAGACAAGAATGGAATATTTATCACGGGTGGCACACGCACTAGGGGACACAGGTGGAAACTGAGTACCCAAATGAGCCACAGAGATATTAGAAAGAACTCTTTCAGTGTCAGAGTGGTTAACAAATGGAATGCACTAGGAAGTGATGTGGTGGAGGCTGACTCCATACACAGTTTCAAGTGTAGATATGATAGAGCCCAGTAGGCTCAGGAATGTCTTCATCAGTTGATTGACAGTTGAGAGGTACGCAAGTACAACTAGGTGAATACTTCCTCTGTCACCATTTGTGTATATAAAATATTTATTTAGACACCGTGCGGTCACAACCACTGGTATATACACCGTGTGGTCACAACACTGGTATACACCGTGCGGTCACAACACTGGTATATACACCGTGTGGTCACAACACTGGTATATACACCGTGCGGTCACAACCACTGGTATATACACCGTGTGGTCACAACACTGGTATATACACCGTGTGGTCACAACACTGGTATATACACCGTGTGGTCACAACACTGGTATATACACCGTGTGGTCACAACCACTGGTATATACACCGTGCGGTCACAACCACTGGTATATACACCGTGCGGTCACAACACTGGTATATACACCGTGTGGTCACAACACTGGTATATACACCGTGCGGTCACAACACTGGTATATACACCGTGCGGTCACAACACTGGTATATACACCGTGCGGTCACAACCACTGGTATATACACCGTGCGGTCACAACCACTGGTATATACACCGTGCGGTCACAACCACTGGTATATACACCGTGCGGTCACAACACTGGTATATACACCGTGTGGTCACAACCACTGGTATATACACCGTGTGGTCACAACCACTGGTATATACACCGTGTGGTCACAACCACTGGTATATACACCGTGCGGTCACAACACTGGTATATACACCGTGTGGTCACAACACTGGTATATACACCGTGCGGTCACAACACTGGTATATACACCGTGTGGTCACACACTGGTATATACACCGTGTGGTCACAACACTGGTATATACACCGTGTGGTCACAACTACTGGTATATAAACGTGTGGTCACAACCACTGGTATATACACCGTGTGGTCACAACACTGGTATATACACCGTGTGGTCACAACACTGGTATATACACTGTGTACTCACCTAATTGTACTCACCTAATTGTGCTTGCGGGGGTTGAGCTTTGGCTCTTTGGTCCCGCCTCTCAACTGTCAATCAACTGGTGTACAGTTCCTGAGCCTACTGGGCTCTATCATATCTACATTTGAAACTGTGTATGGAGTCAGCCTCCACCACATCACTGCCTAGTGCATTCCATTTACTAACTACTCTGACACTGAAAAAGTTCTTTCTAATGTCTCGGTGGCTCATTTGGGTACTCAGCTTCCACCTGTGTCCCCTTGTTCGGCCCCTCCAGTGTTGAATAGTCATCCGTTTACCCGGTCATTTTCCCCTGAGGATTTTGTAGGTTGTGATCATGTCCCCCCTTACTCTTCTGTCTTCCAGTGTCGTAAGTGCATTTCCCTGCAGCCTTTCCTCATAACTCATGCCTCTTAGTTTGGACTAGTCTAGTAGCATACCTTTGGACTTTTTCCAGCTTCGTTTGTGCTTGACAAGGTACGGGCTCCATGCTGGGGCTGCGTACTCCAGGATTGGTCTTACATTGTGGTGTACAAGATTCTGAATGATTCCTTACACAGGTTCCTGAAACGCCGTTTGATGTTAGCCAGCCTCGCATATGCCGCAGACGTTATTCTCTTTATGGGGGCTCAGGAGACAGGTTGGTGTGATATCAACTCCTAGATCTTTCTCTCTGTCTGTTTCATTAAGTACTCATCCCCTATTCTGTATCCTGTGTCTGGCCTCCTGTATCCAGCCTAGTTTCATTACTTGCATTACTTGGGTTGAACTTCAACAGCCATTTTGTTGGACCATTCACTCAGTCTATCTAGGTCATCTTGTAGCCTCCTACTATCATCCTCTGTTTCAATCCTCCTCATAATTTTTGCATCGTCGGCAAACATTGAGAGGAACGAATCTATACCTCTGTGGAGATCATTTACATATACCAGAAACAGTATAGGTCCAAGGACTGACCCTGCGGGACTCCACTTGTAACGTCTCGCCAATCTGAGACTTCACCCCTCACACAGACTCGTTGTCTCCTGTTGCTTAGGTACTCCTCTATCCACCGGAGTACCTTCCCTTTCACTCCAGCCTGCATCTCCAACTTTCGCAATAGCCTCTTGTGTGGCACTGTATCAAAGGCTTTTGACAATCTAAAAATATGCAGTTGCCCACCCTTCTCTTTCTTGCCTTCTTTTTGTTGCCTGGTCGTAGAATTCAAGTAACCCTGTGAGGCAGGACCTGCCATCCCTGAAAACCCATGTTGGTGCTGTGTTACAAAGTTCCTTCGCTCCAGATGCTCCACTAGTTTTTTTCGCACAATCTTCTCCATCAGCTTGCATGGTATGCAGGTTAGGGACACTGGCCTGTAGTTCAGTGCCTCCTGTCTATCCCTTTCTTATAACGGGAATACGTTAGCTGCTTTCCAAATATGGCAGTTCCCTGTTGCCAGTGACTTGTTATACACAATGGAGAGTGGTAGGCACAGTTCTCTTGCTCCTTCCTTTAGAACCATGGGGAGATTCCATCTGGGCTATAGCCTTTGTCACATCCAACTCTAGTAAACACTTCCTTACTTCCCCGCTGTAATCTCAAAGTCTTCCAGTGGTTCACGGTTAGCTATTCCCTCTCTTACCTCTGGAATTTCTCCTTGCTCGATGGTGAAGACCTCCTGGAATTTCTTATTCAACTCTCACACACTTCCTTGTCATTTGTAGTGAATCCTTACGCCCCTATCCTCAGTTTCATAACCTGTTCCTTTACTGTTGTTTTCTCCTGATGTGGCTATGCAACAATTAGGCTGAGTTTTGCCTTGCTTGCGATATCATTTTCGTATTGTCTTTCGCCTCTCTTCTCATCCTGACATATTCATTCCTGGCGTTCTGGTATCTTGCTCTGCTCTCCAGAGTCCTGTTATTCCTATAGTTTCTCCATGCCCTTTTACTTTGCTGCTTAGCTAGCTTACATCTCTGATTAAACCATGGGGTTTTCATTTTCATTTCTCTGTTTTCCTTTTGGACTGGGACAAATTTGTTTGCTGCGTCCTTGCACTTCTGCGTGATGTAATCCATCATATCTTGAGCCGTCTTTTTCCCTGAGCTCTGTTTCCATGCTATTTCTGCCGAAATGTTCTTATCCCCTCATAGTTTCCCTTTCGGTATGCTAACCTTTTGGTTTCGGTATCCTCGTCGAGTTCAATAACCTTCTTCAATCAGTACTCAAACACCAGTACACTGTGGGCGCTCATTCCTACGGGGTCTCAAAACCGATTTCTCTTATGTCGGAGTGGTTCAGAGTGAAGACTAGGTCGAGTCTCGCTGGTTCGTCATTGCCTCTCATCCTTGTGGGTTCGCGACATGCTGGGTTAAAAAGTTTTCTTGTCACCACTTCCAATAGTTTTAATGTGTGCTCTACGTGTCTTCCAATGTTGTTGTTCCCTTACCTGAGCTGCCCCGCATGCAAACGTTTTCATTCATCAAGCGGGGTTTGGCGGGTGCATGAGATCCATGTTGGTGTTTGTTTAGAGGACGGGATGGTTAAAATTGACGAATTAATTTTGCGGTCGACCGTTGGATGGAATGGATATGGTCTGCAGGACGGGTGTGCCCTGATCCCTCTCAGCTGTCTCCCAAACAAAGACCCAAAAGGATTTCCAATCCACCCGCACAACCCCTGTTTATGAGATGAAAAAAGTTTACCACACGACTCACAACCTGATCGTTCGACCCATCCGGAACAAGTGCTTCACGTGACGATGTTTCGTTCGAACCACATCGCTATTAATGCTTCACCCACCGTACTACAATACCATAAGTCGCCAACGACCTTAAAACCTAACATACAACCTGACCTAACCTATGCCATATATATGCACATATGCTAATATGTCGTATATATTAATTTATATTTGAGAAAATTCTTGTTTTTGAATGAACAGCATGTTTAAAAGTTATGAATGCGTCCCTGTGGGGGCGGCGCGCTGGATGTAGGACACCGTCTTCGGCTCAAGTCCTTACATCCAGCGGTCGACCCCACAACGCATTCATAATTTTACATGCTGTCATTCAAAACGGGAATTTTCTCAATTATAAATTAATATATAATATATTGCATATTGTGTATATATAGGCATAGGTTATTAGGTCAGGTGTTTAGGTTTCTTGTGGCGATTATTTGTATTTGAGTACGTGGGTGAAGCATTTTATAGCGTTGTGATTCGACAAAATTCGTCAGTGAAGCACTTGTTTCGCGGATATGTTCGAACGTCCACAGTTTTGAGTCGTGTGTAACCGCTTTTCATTCATAAACAGGGGGTTTATGGCGGGTGCATGGAATCACTTTTGATCTTTGTTTTGGGAGGACGGGCCTGGGATGTAATGGCTTGAGTCAGGACGGGTTAAATGCTCAGACCGTTCTCCCAAAGATCCAAAGTGATTCCATCCACCCGACATAAAGCCCCAGCTGTATATGAATGAAAATCGGTTTACACACGACTCACAACTGCCTGACGTTCGAACATATCCGGAACATTGCTTCACTGACGAATTTTTGCTCGATCACAACGCTATAAATGCTTTCCCCCGTACACAAATACAAATAGCGCCAGCAGAACTGAACAGGCCTAACCTAACCTATGGCCATATATCTGCACAATACACTATTTATAACAATATTAATTTATATTTGAGAAATTCCCGTTTTGAATTAACGGCATGTACAGTAAAAGAAAGTTTATTAATGCGTCTGTGGGGTCGACTGCTGGATTAATGGACCTTGAGTCGAGGACGGGTTGTTCCATAAGTTCAGCCCGGCCTCCCAACAAATACAAAAGTGTTCCACTCCACCCCCCAACCCCCTGTTTATGAATGAAAAGCGGTTTACACCGACCTCACAACTTCTGGCGTTCGAACATATCCGGACCAAGTGCTTCCTGACTAATATTGTTCGAATCACAACGCTATGAATGCTTCTCCCACGTACTATAAATACAAATAATCGCCAACAGAACCTAAACACACTAACCTAACCTAGCCTGTGACTATATATACACAATATTCCAATAATATAATATTAATTTATACTTGAGAAATTCCCGTTTTTGAATGAACAGCATGTTAAAATTATGAATGCTCTGTGGGGTCGACCGCTGACTGTAATGGACTTGATCAGGAGGGGGGGGGGGGGGGGTGTTTGTATGCTGGTGGTCTTGTGACTCGTGGGAAATGTTTGACACTATAAGTTGGGAAAACACTTAGTTGGTGGCCTAAGTTGAGTGGGTGCCACATTTTATTCATTTTTTATACAAGTTCTTTACATTCTTCCTTTCTCCTAAGTTTCCCTGGAATGCTACCCTCCAAATCGTTTTGACAACCAGGTACCCATTCATGCTGGTGAACAGAGGCTACAGTTTAAGGATTGGCGGCTAGTCATCCTCCCCGGCCAGGATACGAAACCCAGGCAAAGCGCTCGCGAAACGACAGGAGAGTGTCTTAGGACCGCTTCGCCACGGGACTAGTGTTTCCATGATTTTACACCCTTTTAGAACTTTTGTTTTTGACTCTCGTGGGTCCTCTTGTCGAAAAAATTTTTTCAAACTATTGTCGGGCACTTCAAAGGAGTCCTGGGGTTTGTGTCACTGTGTTTGTGAGTTGGCCTCAGTTATGTTTGTGAGGGCGCGGCTATCCCGTCTCCTACTCTCCTACTCTCCCACGCACCTCTCAACACCAACTCTCCCCTCCCACCCCGTCGCATGCACCTCTCCTCCCCTCCCACCCCTCCCCCACTATAAACGGCATCTCACCTCCGTATGCCCGGCCTCAGGCACCACCCGTCTTCCCCCACCCTCTATCATCAGGCCCACGCCTCCGCCACTCCCACTCCATCGACGCGCCGTCACTCCTTGTCATATTATCAACCTCTGGTTTTGTAAACATGTGTGTCAATAAGTCACTTGTAGGAGTTGTGGTGACGCATCTTGGTGTAAACATTAACCTGACAGTGTAGTCCTAGTCTCCCACATTCCGTTGGCCAAACTACCACAAGTTGCAGGCGGAAATTGCACATTTGTTTTTATATTTGCATTACTGCTCTTCTGTTCCTGGTTTATTAACAGTAATAATATATATATATTAATATTTATTATACTAATATAGTATATGTGAATATAAATGATATATTTATATATATATTCGTATACTATATGATCCAGAAACCCCTCACTTTTTGGCCTACTAATGCATAGACCTGATTTGCCTAACTAAGCTAAGTTTTCTAAATTAATATGAGTTTCTCTATTTTTTTTCTTAGTTAAATATGAAAGCTTACCTTTCCGTTATGTTATGAGGTAAATTTTTTTTTAGGTTTAAATTAAATTAGATATCAGAACCGAACCTAACCAACCCTACCTACCTAAACCTAGCTTTATAGGTTAGGTTCGGTAGTCCGAAAGTTGAGGTTATGTTTGTGTTAGGTATGGTTAGTAGAATCGATAAAACAATTTTATTCATTGAAAACTGTTGCCTATTACGGCAATCGGGCCTTGCATAGTAGGCTGAGAAGTGCGTTCTGGCTACTAGTACGAAGATTACTAAATATGAACTTATAAATATATATTGATATATTGTTGTGTGTTGGTGTGTGATTCACGAAGAAATTAACTCGTGATGAACATGTGGCTCGTGGTCAGACCGCAAGCAAGATAGAATTAAACGCTAAATTTCCTTAATGTACTTTCGTATTTAAACCAATACATGTTTTAAAAAGGATCATCCTTCTGAAAATGTAATATTAAATATGAAGGATTTAGTCTAAAAAGGGAATGGATCCCAAGGCACTGCATAACCTATATAATCGTGCCGTGCCCCGTGTCTGCCAGTTTGAGCCAAGGGGATTAGTATCGACTCCCAGAGCAATATATAATAGTATAACAGATTTAGATGATAAATATACTATATAGACAGTGAGTGATAAACTGTATACTACACTACATTGGCTCTTAGTACCCCAAGGTGAATACTGCGCCAGGGTTCCCGTTGGTGCAGTGTTAGAGACTATCGCCTCGCGCTTCGCTTATTGATTTGGCTTTGGGGTTTACGTATCCAACCGCCGTGAGGGTTGCACTATGTGCGCCGGTCCTTCACTGTACCTCTGTTCACCCAGCAGGTGATGGGGACCTGTTGTTAAAGCGATTACACCGGCCGTATTCCGGAAATTAGATTAAGGAGCCTGCCCGAAACGCAATGCGTGCTAGAGGCTTTACAAGAATTTAAAACAATCCACGTCATATATAATATAAATAATAAATATTATCAATCCACGCCAGTGTGGTATGCAGTTTATGTATGATAGTTATGTACTGTGAAAACTATGATGCGCAACGTTCTCTAGTCTTTTCTCCTGAATGATGACTACACAGACTCAATTGTACATAACATCTGGCAGTCGGAGAGAGTAAATGTTCACACTATTCCTCACTGGTCGACAGAATCATGATGTGAAATGAGCAGGAAACGTTTTTGGAATGGTCCCACATAACATTAACACAATTTTTTGGTTTGTATTTCTTCAACAACATAAAGTAGCTGGTGACAGTCATACTTTCAGGGAGACCCGGATGACCCTGCAATAAATGAACCAAGCACATTTGTTGCAGCTTATGTCCCTAATTATACTCAGGGGACTTGTTAACCTCTGACGTAAAATGCACGCTCCTAACTACTAGAAGGATTGGGTAGAAAACCTCAGAATGGAACCTAAAGTCTCAAAAAAAAAGTATTCATTTGTATTCGCTAAAAGTTTTTATCGTGGATGTATCCTGACAGGATACGCCTTTACTACTAAAGAGCTGTAAATGTCATAAGCCTGTTCAGTGAAGCAGCATACTAAAAGAAGCAGGATACAGCAAAGGAAACTGCTCAAAATCTCATGGAGAAACTCTACCGTGGTAATTATCTTCTCTTCTCTTACTCGAAGCTCTAACATTGTCGATCAAAGTAATGATAATGTACTGTAAATAAGTGGTGTAAAATTGTGACTGTATCTCTACGCTACGATGTGAGATGCCCGCCTCCGGTCACTAAGCTAATTTGGTCCCTCACGCTTCCTAGGAGCACTGTCGACTGTCATAAGCTCATCGACCCGCCTTCGCGCCCGTAATAAAAAAAAAATATTTCCTGACAGATGAGAGAGATGAGGGAAGAGGGGCAAGAGTAAACGTGTTGAAACCTAAAATCCCATTAAATCTGTCTCATAACCGTAACATATGTCTCTTAAACGCGAGCGACTCCAACGGGGGTTTGGGCAGGATGTGAGGCGAGAGAGGCAGGCGAGAAGCGAAAAATTGGGAGGAGGAGAGGAGACACGCGAGGAACTATTTACATTGAAGGGAAGCGATGGAGAGGCTTGAAAGACTTTAGAAAGGAGAGGATCGTAGACGAGAGACCTGACTGCAAAACAAATACTGAAAGAAGAGACCCATGAGTGGCCTTATGAAGATAGGAACGCAGAAGAGAAGCTCACTTAATGAAAGAAGCTGTAAGCGTGAGGGGAGACGAGGCTACGGGAAGGTGGGATGGCTTGTCCTAGTGTTAGATTCCAAGAGAAGTAACTTGGGAGCGTGTGTGAATATCCGTGCTTGGGAGGCGAGCGGGGCTGGCAGGGAATTGTAACTGAGAGACGAGCAGATGGACGAGGAGTCAAGGAGACAGATTGGAGGTGCCGAGATGGAAATAGAGTGCGGAAGCCAGAAAGTAGAGAGTGGTGGGGAGGATAGGCAAAATAAATGAGGGAACGCCGAGACAGAGAGGGGAGAGTGGTAACAGTTGAATTATAAATAGCCTCGTGTCCCCTCAGGGGCATAAAGTTCCAGCGAATTGGTGCCTCTAAAAAAGAAAATTACGTATATTCTCAAGTGTTAAGAGGAATATCATCAAGATTTTGAAAGACGGTGGCCTTGAACACTTCATACGTCGTTGAGATGCCTTTTTTAATATAGTGAGGGGAAATGTAATTAAGGCACATATTTCGAACATAGTAATACCAGTATTTACCTTCTACATAAAATAACCACTATGAAGGCAAATGTAACTCAGGGCTTAGTTTCTGGTTATCACTGTAATATTTTTTCTGACGTAACATGTATCAGCATCGCCACATTTGCTTCCCTTGACATATTGTCGTTATACGGTACTTTTACGTCAAATTACCACTAACGAAGGAGTAAAGTAGTAGGGAATATATCTAAATTGTTAGTAGGGGGATTCGCTATACGGAGCACCAAACTGGTACTGTGTTAACGCTGGGCCCAGGTTATGGATCACCAACACTGTATGTTGCTAAAATGTGGCCAAGGTTATGTGATCACCAAACCTGGTATGTTTGTTAAC
>WNGS01005641.1:9106138-9119317 GCA_020271785.1 Procambarus virginalis
TCCCAGATCAGATTATACAGACTCAATAAATACCGAGACGTGCACGGAGGGAGATGGTGAAGGAACTGAGGCCAGGGAGGTTGAGGGAGGGAAGTCGTACCGCTCGCGCTCCGTTAAAATCGTGACATTAACCGGGATTTCTTAGGACCACAGCCTTGGATTACCGATTACAGGCATAACAAGTGCATAGTGACCCGCTGGAAAATTTGAAAACAGTCATTATCAACGGAACTTTGTGTTAAATAGATAATAAACGGGAGACCACGTGTGGGCCAGTGCATGAGGCTTTGTGTACGTGCGTGTATGAGAAAAAAATAGTGAACGGTGATTCGTGGAACAGTGAAGTGGAACGGGTACCACAACAACATATAAGTTGGAAGTGAAGGAAAATCGTGCATAGAATATTATAAATATAGAATGCTAGAAATATAGAATAGTGGCAAGAGGCGGCATCAGTAGGCTGTTTCCACAAGCCACGCGAGGCCTACCCCAGGGCACGTCCCACAGGGATAAAATACGGAAATCATATAGTGTACTATGGAAATGTGAATCTAATAATTAGCAATAAAGTGAGTGAATACCATTGCAAGCCGGAAATTAGGCGGAAAATCCCTTGTAAGAATACAAGCAAAGAAAAATCAGTGTTATAAATCGAGTAGCTGGAAACTCGTGACATCAACCTGGGACGACAAGAGGTCACCTGTACCGCACCGGGGACCAGCTTCGCTACCCTACGCTAAGTACCTGCCATAAAGTTTGAACAAAATAACATACATAATATTACAAATCTACGGTATACATATAGTATTATAAATATTAAATATATAAAATATACATATAACTTTATAAAGAGTTAAAAGGACTGACATCAACAAGTGATCCACACAGTAAACCACAAATACAACAATACATCAGAAAATGGAGAGGTGTGGCGAGTGCTCGGGAGTACTGGGAAAACGTAATGTAGGCGTAACGTGTTGCATCTGTAACATGAGATTTCACCTGGGCTGTACAGAAGTATCTCCAGGATGCACAAAAAGGCAAGGAATTTACTGGGTCTGCAAAGATGACAGATTAATGTTAGAGAACATAACTAAACTGATGAAAAACATTCCCGAGTCACAGAGATTACCATTCACAGACAAGCTACCAGTGATATATGCAGACTGGGATAAGACAACATTGGTTAACGACCAAAACCCAGGAACAGATAGTTTAGAGAACCGCAGCAGTAATGTGGAGGAAGAGGGTATTGTAGTACATAATAGCAGCAATATTGCAGAGTCAGGTAATATAAACGATGTGAGCAACAGTGAGACAGAGTGCATAAATGAAGGAATTGGGACGAAAAGCGGAGATGGCTCCAATAAAGAGGTAGACAAGACAGACACAGATATAAATACCTTGAAAAACGCAAAACCGGAACACATTTGCAAATTCTACGCTAAAGGAATATGCAAATATGGAAAATTAGGAACAAAATGCCATTTTCTGCATCCTCGAAAATGCAGGAACATGTTGGCGAGGGGTACATGCCGTTTTGGAACAGGGTGTAGATACTTCCACCCCAAATTATGTCAATTTTCAATTAGGGACAAAAAATGCTACAATCTTCAGTGTCCGGAATTCCACGTGAGAGGTACACAACGTTATAGACGGGAAAATCAGTATGACACTACTGGCAATTTTTTAGAGGAAGGCAGAAACAGAGCAGAAAATATAAGAGAGAGGAACAGTCAGATGGAACCACCACAGGATTACAGAGGGGAAGGGAGATACCCACAAGTCTGGAATACACATTACCAACAAACACACAGGTACTACACCACACAACACTCGCCCCACTACCGAAACTGGACGAATCACTTCGAAAACAACACACCCTGGACGCAAACACAGTGGCCCCCTTACCAGAGCCTCAGATATTAACACCAAGTAAGGCATCCAGCACTTCCACTACCACGATAACATCATTTATATTTGCCAACATTCAAGGTATAAAAACACGCAAATCCAACAAAGTTCACTTTATAGATGGTCTCCTTCATGAGGCAAATGCAGTGTTTGCAGCCCTAACAGAAACCCACACAAAGGACTACCATGATGGTGAAATATGGATCTCAGAGTACAATCTTTTCAGATGTGATAGGAAACACCGGCTTCAGGGTGGGGTCAGCCTATACATCAAAGACACACTCATCTGTACTGAGCTGCTAAACACCTCGAATGATATGGTGGAAGTGCTGATAATCAAAATAGAGATTATAAATGTAGTTATTGTCCTTGTATATAAGTCACCGGAGGCAAACCCTCAGCAGTTTAAAGACCAACTAATGAAAGTAGAACACTGCTTGGAAAACCTCACAAATCCAGCTCCGAACATCATTCTGCTTGGGGACTTCAACCTACGGCACCTGAAATGGAAGCACCTGGCTAATACAGTAATATCAGAAAGAATACCAGGAAGTAGCCTTAATGAACAGGCACATGCAAATGACCTGCTACGGATGTGCGACAGGTTTGCCTTAAACCAGCAAATAGTAGAACCAACCAGGAAGGAGAACACGCTGGACCTCATTTTCACTAATAATGATGAATTGATCAGGAACATAATGATTACAAATACCTGTTACTCAGATCACAACTTAATTGAAGTTATGACAACCATGGGGAATAGACCTTCAAAACCAGTCCAGATTCCCGGTGGAGGAGATTTCAGCAAATTCAACTTCAATAATAAACAGATAAACTGGGAGCAAATAAACCAGGACTTCACAGAAATAAACTGGGAAGAACAGCTAGGAAATGCGAACCTGAACCAGTGCCTGGAAAAAATAAGCTCAGTAGCACTAGAAATATGTACAAACCGCATCCCCCTAAGAAAAAGAGGAAGAGATGCAGATTGGAACGAGAACGTCGTTCCCTATATAGGCGAAGAAAACGAATCGCGGTACAACTTGAGAGTCGCACCCTATCTCAGGAACGGCGAAGAAGGTTAGGTAAAAAGCGAATAGGAAAAATTGAACTCAAGCTACAAGAATCATACAAAACGCAGGAGAGGGAAAGAGAGCAAAAGGCCATCAGTGAAATAGAGAGAAACCGAAATATTTTTTTNTTGCAATGACAGCTTGAATGATAGTTGACAAAAAATGGTAGGCACAAAACAGCATAAGGCTAGCACATAAAAGAAGACAGCAATGAACACAATGATAAGGTTGGTAGGGTTAAATACATAAAAATTAGGAGATTAGGAGATTGGGTAACACTAGGTACAGAGCAAATTTAAAGCTCAGTGTAGGAAACTAAGAAGATGAAATCAGGTACTTTTTGGTTTTGTTTTTAAATAAGGCAAACTTTTACAGTTTTTCAATTCACTAGGGAGTGAGTTCCATAGACTAGGTCCCTTAATTTGCATAGAGTGTTTACACAGATTAAGTTTGACCCTGGGGATATCAAAGAGATATTTATTTCTGGTGTGGTGATAATGGGTCCTATTACATCTGTCCAGGGAGAGTTTCAGAGCATGGTTTGCATTTAAGAACAGGGTTTTGTAAATGTAGTTGACACAAGAGAATGTGTGGAGGGAGTTAATATTTAGCAAGTTTAGGGATTTAAACAAGGGAGCTGAATGTTGTCTAAAAGCTGAGTTAGTTATTAATTAATTATTAATTAATAATTAATTTGATTTTAACCATGTATAGAGTTTCGGGCACGTCCTTAATTAATTTATTAATTAATTTTTATTTATTTATTTATTTATTTATTTATTTATTTATTTATTTATTTATTTATTTATTTATTTATTTATTTATTTATTTATTTGTTTGATTGTTTGATTGTTTGTTTGCTTGTTAATTAATTTATTTTTATATATTAATTTATTTTAATATATTAATATATTTTTTATATATTTTTATATATTAATTCATTTTTTTATAAACGCAAATTCCTTGGCGTTCTCATTGACCATAAACTGAATTTCTAGGGACATATTCTAAATATATCAAAAAAAGTTTAAAAGAACTGTTGGCATTCTTTCTAAGATCAGATATTATGTACCTTGTACATAATATCTAAGGATATATTATAAGGATATTATGGATATGGATACATCTGGACCAACATAACATCTCCGCTTACTTCAGGGATAATCCTCGATAGCACTATAGACCATTACCCCACATTTCTCCTAACCAACATTAACAAACCACCTCTAGAGACAAGGGAGATAAGCTTTAGGCTGCACAATGAAACTGCTATAGGCAATTTTATAGCTGCTGCTGCTAATATCAACTGGGAATCTGAATTAGGGAACATAGGGACATCAACCTAGCAGTGCAATCATTTAATAAATAAAATAAATAAATATAAATATAAATATGTTTATTCAGGTAAGGTACATACATACAAGTGATGTTACATTAATGGATCGGTTTATAGATAGAGCTAGTACATACAATGCCTAAAGCCACTATTACGCAATGCGTTTCGGGCAGGAAAAACATTAACATCTAGAACTTAATACTAATTGAGAATAAAGAATAAAGTGTGTTGAGAACAAATACAAATAAAGATAAAAAAAGGGGGAACATGACTAAAAAGCAGCACAATTACAAAAGGTTGACAAACAGCGTTGATTAGGAAAAAAAATAACAGACATGGGTTGACAATAGAGGGGTTACAGGGAATTTATTAGGTAGTGTTTAGTTTTAATCTTAAACTGGTTGAGAGAGGTACAGTCTTTAACATGGTTGGGAAGGTCATTCCACATTCTGGGTCCCTTGAATTGTAAAGCATTTCTAGTTTGATTAAGTCGTACTCTTGGAATATCAAAACTGTATTTATTTCTGGTGTGGTGCTCATGGGTTCTGTTACAACCTTCAATGAAGCTTTTGAGTTCAGGATTGGCATTACAGTTCAGCGTTTTATATATGTATGATACACACGAGAGGATGTGCAGTGACTTAATATCTAACATATTCAGAGATTTGAGTAATGGTACCGAGTGATGTCTGGGGCCAGAGTTGGATATTGTCCTAATAGCAGATTTGTGTTGAGTAATTAGAGGACGTAAATGATTTTGGGTAGTAGAACCCCAAGCACAAATACCATAGTTGAGATATGGATAGATGAGGGAGTAATAGATGTGAGATTTTTCTCTACGCCTACCTCCCTTAGGAGGTGGACTACAAGTTTAAAGGCTGCTCTTGGCAGTTAAGCATGAGTCCAGTAGAAAAAGGAGAAGCGGGAGCAAACCGCCAGGCTTCCACCAGCAGGGGTGAAAACCTGTCCACAATAGGCCGCTGGTTCCTCCTAGTTAAACATGACGTTAAAACCAATAAAGGGTAACCGACGGGTTCTCACAATCAAATTTTATATTTGTTGTGGCGCTATGAATTGGAATTCGAATTCCCAAGAGCACAGCCGTCATATCAAAGATCAAAACAACAATATCAATATATCAAAACAATGGGAGTGGCACAGAATAGTTGAAGGTTGACATCAAAGACCGTTTTCTGTACAATAAACAATTTATTAATAACAAGACTAGACTACTACATTAAAACAAAAGGATGTCAATGACGTTACTCGAAGTCCTTCCTGTGACACTATCAATGACAGCTAGACACCAGCCCCTCGGACTGCATAATGAACTAACTCGAACATAAGCGTGCCCACAGAGGAATCAACAAGCAAGCAAGAACTAACAGATCTATAATCACAATTACAACAAATGACACAGTGAGTTCTGGAGCACGTCTCCAGTAACCTCCTAACTGTTCTACGCCTCAGTGCAGTCTACACCTGCAATAGCGGTTGCAATGCAATCAAATCAGTAGCCTTTCAATGACATCAATAACTAATGGGTTCACTGGCAACTCCAGCACCCTTCCTCAAATTAATCTTTACGTTAATGTCCATCCAGTGGCACCATAACCAACCGCTAAATAGCAACCCTTGCTGTGTGGCTGCATACTGAACTAACCTGAACACAGGTGTGCCCACTGATGACGCAATATTGCAAATTCAAAGAAAAATATCACAGACTAAGTTACACCACAGCGAGTGATTTAATTACGTTAATGTCTATCCAGTGGCATTTGCAATACAGCTATTCAACAGCCCCTCGAGAAATGACAGCAGGCTCCATCCTGCTGACACTTCGGGCTGACAACATGAACTACTGACCAAAGTTGTCCACTGATGACACAAGCAAGCAATCAATAGTGACACGACTTCCTAGTGGCAGCTACTCTAATCACTAGCTTAAGGTCCTCCCGCCCAACAGGAGCGACCCCCGTAACCAGGCGGGTAGTCTAACAGTGACTCCCCCTATCACAACTAAAGTGAACAAAGTCAGGCAAGGTGGGATTCTGGGACACAGCTCCACTCATCCCTAAGTTACTTTACCCTCGTCACTAGACGATAACCAAAAGAAATTGCCTTAATCAATTACAACATTGATTATGTGAATAATGATGGAAATTGACTGATCACAGCAGTCAGCAAAAAGTACTACTTTAATCACAACAAGTGTCTCACTCTAGACAACAACATGATAGTACTCTACGTTAACACAAGTCCTCTTGTCACAATAACTCAAACTCTTAAATTACATCACACTTGACTCCTTGCAAGTATTCAGTGAGTAATTCTTAATTAAGGTCAAACGGACCACTAATTACATCCCAATTGAGATACGTTAACTAAACCTACCCCAAGTGGGTGGCTTCTCAACAGTCTGTGTATCATTAATTACTTTTACTTACTAATGAGTGCTAATTACCCTAATTAACCTCGAGCAATTAATTAACTGTCACCAGGACCGATAATTAATCATACATAAATACGTCTCACTCCGCACTGCCTAAGCAGGTCTCATCAAACACTGTGAATTCACGGAAGAGGAGTTAATTACTAATTAACAATGAGTGCAACTTAATCCACTGTCACCAGACAGAATATGATTAATATAACGTATTATGCTAACCCCATGACCTCGCTTTACCGAGTCATCTGAGTCCTCAAGACTCCAGACGTTAATTACTCCACTAATTATCATGAGCCACTAATTGCCCCAACCCTGAAAGGCAGTTAGTCTCGAGCAACTGACGTTAACACTATCACTGACAGACTCTGACAGATCCTCTCCCACTACGTGAATTCATGATGAGAATGCTAATTACATAATTAGCTAGAGTGGTCAATTAATTGTCACACGGACAATTAATTGCACCGGAAACGTATTCCCACAAGCTCAAGTTCAACACTGTTCTCCCATAACAGCCCTCACTCATTCAACAACTTCAATGTGCACCCCCTTATCCAGTTAATTACCCCTAATTAACTCACTGAATCCTCAAGTTCTCAACACAACTTAAAGAAACAAAGTAACCCTAAGGTTACATAGGTCACACATATAATGGCATGCACAACAACATAAAATAGCACTGCCCACATACGGTTGCGACTACTGCAACTCGTTAATTACTATGCCCACACAGTAATGACACGGTTTTGCAACACTCAAGGTATACCAATCTTACTGTCCCTCTAATCTTGCAAACGTTGCAAAAGATCGCCCGATCCCGGTTGCTTCAGCAAGACAATTTACGTTAATATAAGACACCGTCGCTCTACGCGGACAGCTGGCACTAATTCTCCCATAATTAGGCAAATTAACTAATTGCTCGCTCTCATTAAGTGACTGAGAATTTCCCTGAATACTCAAAGGGTCCCTTTAAATCCTCAACACAGTTCCTAGGACAGTAATAACGTATACCTGATACCACTGCACAAACCTGCACATAATGATACCGTCAGCATGCCCCCCATGCTAATGACATCATTAGGCAATCAGTCAGCGATCACATCTACTGACTCACCACACAACATCATACATGCAACATGCAAATGAAACATATGGAATGGCCTCCATAACACAATAATTAATCACCAGGAAATATACAGACCTCAGGATATCCACTAATAACCCTGCCCCACGGGCCTGCTTAATTAACTCTAACCTGGCCTAATTACATAATGAGGTACCATGGCACTAACCAAGGCTGGACGATTATACAGAATCGACAGACTGGATCATTTATATGATGATTTTCTACACTGACTGGTCCCAAACTCTAGTCAGTCTACACACAACAATATCTACAGATATATATTATATCACTACATGATTTACTGTGACAATTTCCCTCTCCAGGTACTGCCCCACAGTCACCTGGGCGTGCCACAGACGGGTGTCTCAGCTACTTCCCTAGCCTGGCCGGGCTAGGGGCCCACACAACTTTTCTCTTATTCTCTTTTAACTGAGACCCTGTTATACACTGTTAAAGTACTCACGTTTCCGTCCACACATTTTCTCATTTCCCAGGTCCTTACCACCTGGCTGTCAACACTTAGCTTGCTCCTCGTGCGTCGACAAGATGTGGCCTTAGGCTGTCCTGGGAATGTGGCCAAGGGGGTGGCCAAAGGTGGTGGCCAACATGTGGCCACTGCGTGGCCTTCAGGAGGGTGGCCACGGGTGGCGCGTGACGTCACAGCACCCCACCCCACCCGGGCTGCTCGCGCGCGTGGGGTAAGGTGGGTGGGTGACTGGGTGGCCGGCGGGCGGCCAGAGGGCGGCCTGGGGGCCCGCGTGGCATACACACATGTGGCTGGGGAATCACCACTACCCCCCACACACTAGAGCATGACTCGCTCTTACACTGGGGTGACAGGAGTGACACTGGCCGGCGTCACCTCCCCATGGACGACGTCGGGCGGAATTCAAAGTCCAAGTCCCAGTTTCTCGCAAATTTGGGCTTCGACACACCCAGGGTGGCTGGAGTGCCATGCAATATGAATAAACTGCACGACAGGAGCGATAACGGTGGTGGGGTGGCAGGCCCGCCACCCCCACCTAGACACTCTTACACCCTGGCTGCCCAATTCAAACTAACTCTTGGCGGCTAGAGAGACTCACATCCCCATATTTCTCCCCCTACCTTGTCTTGACCAATCAGCAGGAAGCCGGCACTGTTCCTCATGCCGCTTCCAATCACAGCTCTTCGCGCCAAAACTCGGCATAGGAGCAGGGGTGCCTAGACCAATCACCAGTGCCCCTCGCCTGTGGCGTGGCGTGACGTCACAAGGAGGGTGAGGCCTAACACAACGTCTCAACGTCTCCCTTGGTGGGGGGGAAGGCAACGTTCCCCCACTGTTCCCCCCCACCCGTAACGGTTTTTTGTGTTATACTACCACTCAAATCTCTCTGTTTTACAGAACAGGAAAATTTTGCTGTAATTCTCTCTACAGAGCAATCACAGACCTCTAATTAGTTTTAACTGACAGCATTTAACATAAGCTTTCATATGACACCCAACAAGTATATGTAAATTTGAAAGCTTCAGTTTCTAGAGTCCCTAGAGCGACTAGCCTATTCTAGAAACTAGGAAAACTAGCTGAGGAGATTCTACATCTCCTCACACTACCTCCCACTAAAGAATATATTTTCCTGCAAGGAAAATACTTCAAAACCCAGCTAGTTTTTCTGCACACACCTGCCCAACAGGTGTACTAGCTAAACAAGTGTGTAGTGTGTAACTCTGTTTCCTATACATCACTGGCCTGAGGGTCCCTGTGCACTACCACCGGATCACCCTGGTGGTGCTGCCTGACCTTGGAGTGGTAACATGTTTGGCTCTAGCTCTGGTCCTGGCCGGTTCAACACCTCGCAACCATTTCCATCACTGAACCTCCCATTTCCATCCTCGGTCTGTGTCATACTGGACACATGAGCAACACATTGGTGTGGCCTTACCGATGAAGCACTTCTTACCTCCCCTCAGCCTACTAAGAACTTACTGTCAGTTTTCCACCTGACATTGCAACAAGTTGACAGGATCACCCTACCTGTCCAACTGTCAAACACAAGCCGGTCTTGCTCTACCGACTGAACTATCTGGGAGAAAGCCCTTCTACAAGCACCTACGCTCACCCTACTGAGCTTGGGGTCTCTCCCTTGCTTTTCCTCGGTCTCGCTCCTCTAACAAGGACATGAGCGAAACTCTTGACATCTGTCAAACTCCCGGTCCGTTTCTACCTGGACCTAACTGGGAATGTGATCAGCATTCCCTCTGCAGATATATAATAATATAATAATATGTTTATTCAGGAAAGGTACATACATAGAGAGATTTTACATAAGTGGATCAATTTCTAGATAGAGCTAGTACATACAATGCCTAAAGCCACTATTACGCAATGCGTTTCGGGCAAGAAAACATTAATATCTAAAACTTAATACTAATTGGACAAAAGAATAAAATGTTTTGAGAATAGATACAATTAAAGGTACAAAAAAAAGGGGGAACATGACTGAGAAGCAGCACAAATACAATATGTAGACAAACAGCGTTGAATAAAAAAAAAAAAATAAGACATGGGTTGACAATAGAGGGGTAAGGTAGGTTACAGGGAGTTTATCAGGTAGTGTTTAGTTTTAATCTTAAACTGGTTGAGAGAGGTACAGTCTTTAACATGGTTGGAAGGTCATTCCACATTCTGGGTCCCTTGATTTGTAGAGCATTTCTAGTTTGGTTAAGTCGTACTCTTGGAATATCAAAACTGTATTTATTTCTGGTGTGGTGCTCATGGGTTCTGTTACAGCTTTCAATGAAGCTTTTGAGGTCAGGATTGGCATTACAGTTCAACGTTTTATATGTGTATATACACATGAGAGAATGTGCAGTGACTTAATATCTAACATATGAGAGATTTGAGCAGGGGTACCGAGTGATGTCTGGGGCCAGAGTTGGATATTGTCCTAATAGCAGCTTTGTGTTGAGTAATTAGAGGACGTAAATGATTTTGGGTAGTAGATCCCCAAGCACAAATACCATAGTTGAGATATGGATAGATGAGGGAGTAATAGAGAGTCACCAGGGCAGGGCGGGGTACATAATATCTGATCTTAGAAAGAATGCCAACAGTTTTTGAAACTTTTTTTGATATATTTAGAATGTGTCCCTGGAAATTAAGCTTGTGATCAATGAGAACGCCAAGGAATTTGCCATCTAATTTGTTACAAATTTGGGTATTGTTAATCTCGAGATTTATTTGGTTAGAGGATTTATTGCCAAACAGAATATAGAAAGTTTTGTCAATGTTAAGGGTGAGTTTGTTGGCAGTTAGCCAAAGATGGACTTTATTAAGCTCGGTATTTACTGTGGCATTTAGAGCAAGGGGGTCAGGACTGGAGTAAATGAAGGTTGTGTCATCAGCAAATAGAATTGGTCTAAGGTGTTGGGAGGCATTTGGAAGGTCATTAATGTAGATGAGAAAGAGGAGAGGGCCAAGTATACTGCCCTGAGGAACACCAATGTTGATGGGTAGGGTAGGAGAAATTGAATTGTTCACAGAAACATACTGGAGTCTGTCAGTAAGGTAAGATTTGAGGTATTGCAGGGAGAGTCCTCTGACTCCATAATGATGTAATTTAAGAAGAAGGTTTTGGTGGTTCACAGTGTCAAAAGCCTTACGCAGGTCCACAAATAACCCAACAGGGAACTCATTTTATATCAAGAGCTGCATGAATTAAGTTAATCATACTAATAAGTGCATCGTTAGTGCTTTTTTTAGGTCTGAAGCCATATTGGCAAGAGCTAAGTATATTGTGCTTGGCTAGATAAGAGTAAAGCTGCTTGTAGATTAGTTTTTCAAAAATTTTTGATAAGTTAGGCAGGATTGAAATCGGTCTGTAGTTGTTAACATCAGTGAGATCACCACATTTGTGGACAGGGGTTACTCTCGCTTTTTTTAGAATATCTGGGAAGGTTTGGAGTTCAAGTGACTTGTTGAAGAGCAATGTAATTGCAGGGGCTAAGGATCTGGAGGCTTTTTTGTAAATTAATGTCGGAATCTCCTCAAGGGCACTAGACTTGGTTTTAAGGGAAAGGATTATCTCATTGACATCAGTGGAATTAGTAGGCTTTAGGTACAGAGACTGTGGATAGTTACCTGAAAGTAGTCCTTAACCTCAGTACTGGAAGAAGGAATATCATTTGCAAGGGATGACCCAATGGAAGAGAAGAACCTATTGAACTCAATAGCAGAATCAGATGCTGAAAGCTGACCATCGTTATTTGACAGGAGTGTTGGTTTGTTGTTTAAAATCTTCTTTGATCCCAAGATTTGTGAAATTGTGCTCCAAGTTTTTTTAATGTTGCTCTTTATTTGGGTAAATTTATCTTCGTAGTATTTAGTTTTGGCTCGTCTAATTATCTTAGATAGCAGTAAAGAGTAATTCTTTGAGAATTCTTTAGAGACGGTTCCTAGCCTATACTTCTTCTCAAGGTCATGTTTTTATTAATGGATTTAAGTATTCCCTTTGTAAGCCAGGGATTGTTAAGCCTTTTGGTAGTGACTTGTTTTGTAAGCATAGGACAGTGGGTGTTATAAAGGCTAGAGTTTTTTGAAGAAAAGATTGTACTGCTAGGTTGATGTCCCCTATGTTACCTAACTCTGACTCCCAGTTGACATTATCAGCTGCAGTTATAAAATTGCCTATAGCAGATTCACTGTGCAGCCTAAAACTTATCTCCTTTGACTCTAGAGGTGGTTTGTTAATGTTAGTTAAGAGAAATGTGGGGTAATGGTCTGTAGTACTGTCGGTGATTATACCTGATGTAAGCGGAGAGGTTATGTTGGTCCAGATGTGATCTAGAGTCGTGGCAGTACTATCAGTGATTCTGGTAGGTCTAATGATTAAGGGTATGAGGAAGCAGGAATTCATACAGTTGAGGAAGCTAACAGTAGTAGGGTGCTCAGGCTCGCAGAGGTCAATATTAAGTCCCCTGCGATAATTAGATGGTTTTTGTTAAGTCTGTTATCAAGTATTAGATTTCTAAGGTTTGAATTGAATTCGGGCACATCAGTGTTAGGAATCCTATAGACTGCTCCCACAGACAGGATAGACTCGGTACCCTTTACTCTGAAACTGGCGAAGATATACTCCCCACAGCAGTCTCTAGTTCTAATTACTTTTAAGCATGTTAGTTCATGATGGTAGTAAAGAGCAGTACCCACCACCTCTCTGAGTTTGACGACAGTTGTGAATTGCCAAGTAGTTAGGCATGTTAAAGAGTTGAGTAGTATCCTCTTTCAACCATGTTTCAGTAT
>WNGS01005641.1:9137930-9150083 GCA_020271785.1 Procambarus virginalis
AAATAACAAAACGTTGAGTGTCGAGTGTACGATGATGGGACATGAGGTGGGAGGGAAGACCTGGTCTGAGTACTAATAGGGTGGTTATTATGACTCTGCCACCCCTTTCCCCCTCTCCTCTCTCTCATCTCTCATCTCATCCTCTCTCCTCTCTCCTCTCTCTCTCCATCTCCAGGTCTCCTCTCTCTCTCTCATTTGTCTCCCCTTTTCCTTTATGCGACTCGGTTTGATGATGTTTATTAATGTTAAAATATGTATAAATCTTGTAAATATAGATGCACAACACGCCCAATTTTTCTTACTGCTACACAATAGACGATGGTTCTGTTTACGGCTATGTGCTTCGCTGTGTGTCTTCAGAATATAGTCTATTAACAAATTATCTCCCTCCTTCATCGTCCTCCAAACATCCAAGACCAACTTTCCCTTCAATATTTGGCAATTTCTTGAGTTATTTTCTCCCCTTGTGATCGATACTTCTTCTACTGAACACAACCACACCACACACACACACCACACTCACCACACCACCACACACACACACAACACACACCACTCACACACTCGGCTGCACAGGTTGAGAGAGCAAAAAGTAATTACCGTCAACACAAACCCTCTTTGCTTTGACTTTTTTCTTCCGCCTATATGAATTATCCTCTCTATACGAATTAAAATGTGTCCACCTCTCTCAGCCGACAGTAAACCGTAAGTTGGATTCACCATTTGAACGCTGCAAGATTGACTATGTTTTAAAACTTGGAAAAAGAGGATTTCTCATTTCATCGAGAACAGTTGGGCTTCGTTCTTCTTACTCGCAATCGGATGATACCGGGTGGGACCAGAATAAGTTGGGCATCCGGCGTTTGCTTACACTTATATAACTCTGTATATATATATATATATATATATATATATATATATATATATATATATATATATATATATATATGCGAACAAGCCTGAATGGTCCCCAGGACTATATGCGAATGAATATAGTCCTGGGGTGTGAGTTTCATTTTCATATATATATATATATATATATATATATATATATATATATACAAACTTCCTGTCCCTGACAATGGAAATTAATATTATTCATATTATTTTAAACACGGCCAGTTTATGCACAAACTATTTCCATTACGGATAAAACTAGGCAGACTTTCTTATTTCCTTTAAAAAGATAATTAAAATTTCCCTTCATCTAGGGCAGCCAGGATCATATACCTTAAAGAGGTTTGTCGTGAAACCAGGCGTTTCCCAAATATTTTACACAATTTACACAATTTACACAATATTTGCCTCGACTTCTGCAGCAGACAACACCAACTTGCCTCACCCAAATTTGGAGGGAAAACAGTCTGGTTTAGAGGTAGACGCAGGTTAAATGCTCTAAGAAATATTAGTTAGCATTTAAAAACACCTATGCAACTTTTATCGAGACAAATGTGAAAGTTTTGGTGTGATTCCCCTAGAGTCTTTAGTGATTGTAATAATATATTTTCTGAGACTATACAGTTGTTTCAGTGCTTCTTAAGAGTATATATTCTGAGAGAAAAGGAGGAGGTGGGGAATGGGGGGAGGGAGAGGGTTAGCAGTGGGAAGGTGAGAAAGAGGAAAGGGATGGAGGGAGGGCATAGGGGTGAAGGGAAGGAAACAGAGGGGTAGAGTAGAAAGGGGAACAGTAGAGAGGGGAAGAGACCCATGTACCCCCTTCATATATAAATGGAAATATATGTCTGAGGATGAAGGGGGAAATGGGGGAGATAGAAGAATAGAAGGGGGAGAGGAAGGCGACAGGGGATGGGGGCGGAAAATGAGGGTTGGAATGGGGGAGAGGCAGACTATCCCGGGTACCACCAGGTACATCTCCTTGTATAAAGGTATACGTTGTGCCTAATAGGCCTAGTTGCTTAACAAGCCAAATTTTCCTGGAATATTGTCAAAAATGTGTTCTTCCAGAATGAAAGTTTTCCTTTGCATTGTACATGATTTTATTGTTTTTTTTTACTTTGAGTCAAAATTAACATACAAATTTGATTAAATCTAACCCAACCTAAGTCAGTAAATCATATTCCTGATATATTGTTATATTGAGAGAAAAGAACCAATTTGGAAAAAAACTTGAAAATAACGGAAATCGTTCTGCCTGTTAGGCAAATCGTGCCGTGCATACTCGCCAGCTATTAGGTACGACACCTCTTGTGCCTAATAGGCAGAACCCCAGTACTTGGCCTAGTACGCAAGGTTCAATTTGTCTAACAGGCCGAAAGATTTATTTTCAAATATTTATCTCCAGATTGGTCCTTTCCTAACAATAATAATTTATTATATTAGGTTAGGTTTGGATTGGATCGGTTAGGTTTGAAAACAAAATTGTATCTTAGTTTTGACCCAAATAACATAAAATTGCCATTATATAAAGTACAATGAAAATTTTATCATTTCATAAGAAAACCATATGGAAAATTTAATGTCACGAACATTGACTTGTTACGAAAATGGCTATTACGTATGTACGTAAGAATCGAGCAACAGACTCGTCAGAACAGCAACAGACTCGTCAGAACAGCAACAGACTCGTCAGTACAGCAACAGACTCGTCAGAACAGCAACAGACTCGTCAGAACAGCAACAGACTCGTCAGAACAGCAACAGACTCATCAGAACAGCAACAGACTCGTCAGTACAGCAACAGACTCGTCAGTACAACAACAGACTCGTCAGTACAGCAACAGACTCGTCAGTACAGCAACAGACTCGTCAGTACAGCAACAGACTCGTCAGTACAGCAACAGACTCGTCAGTGCAGCAACAGACTCGTCAGAACAGCAACAGACTCGTCAGAACAGCAACAGAGTCGTCAGAACAGCAACAGAGTCGTCAGTACAGCAACAGACTCGTCAGTACAGCAACAGACTCGTCAGAACAGCAACAGACTCGTCAGTACAGCAACAGACTCGTCAGTACAGCAACAGACTCGTCAGTACAGCAACAGACTCGTCAGAACAGCAACAGACTCGTCAGTACAGCAACAGACTCGTCAAAACAGCAACAGACTCGTCAGTACAGCAACAGACTCGTCAGTACAGCAACAGACTCGTCAGTACAGCAACAGACTCGTCAGAACAGCAACAGACTCGTCAGTACAGCAACAGACTCGTCAGTACAGCAACAGACTCGTCAGTACAGCAACAGACTCGTCAGAACAGCAACAGACTCGTCAGAACAGCAACAGACTCGTCAGAACAGCAACAGACTCGTCAGAACAGCAACAGACTCGTCAGAACAGCAACAGACTCGTCAGTACAGCAACAGACTCGTCAGTACAGCAACAGACTCGTCAGTACAGCAACAGACTCGTCAGAACAGCAACAGACTCGTCAGAAGAGCAACAGACTCGTCAGTACAGCAACAGACTTGTCATGACAGCAACAGACTCGTCAGTACAGCAACAGACTTGTCATGACAGCAATAGACTCGTCAGTACAGCAATAGACTCGTCATGACAGCAACGAACTCCTCATGACAGCAACAGACTCGTCAGCATGATTAATGTGTTTACGTGATTTTTTTGTAATCCTTTTTTACAATGTTCACCTTTTGTGTGAATACTGTTGTGTCACACTCATTTGAGTTGATGGTAGTTCGATCAAGGGACACGCAGCCAAGAGACGCACACAGACAGCCAAGGTACACAGAGTCAAGGCACACAGACAGCCAAGGTACACAGAGTCAAGGCACACAGACAGCCAAGGTACACAGACAGCCAAGGCACACAGACAGCCAAGGTACATAGAGTCAAGGCACACAGACAGCCAAGGTACACAGAGTCAAGGCACACAGACAGCCAAGGTACACAGACAGCCAAGGCACACAGACAGCCAAGGCACACAGACAGCCAAGGCACACAGACAGCCAAGGCACACAGACAGCCAAGGTACACAGAGTCAAGGCACAAAGACAGCCAAGACGCACAGACAGCCAAGGTACACAGACAGCCAAGGCACACAGACAGCCAAGACGCACAGAAATGAAGACGTAAACATGGTGGAAGTACCAGCAGTAAGCTCAAACACAGAGGACGACAAATGTCTTAGATTCAGCTACCCAGAACAAAAGTTGTAGGTATCACGGGTTATGGTGAGCCCGTAGTGGACTTACCCGGCACAGGAGCGGGGCTGTAACTGAGGAAGACACAGAACACACCTCGTTATATGTGTAGTCTTCCTGCTTGTGCTCACCACACCTACGTGACCCGCGTCTGCTCCTCACCAGCTCTCCAGTCGGCTGGAACACGAGGTAACGAACCATGTAGTTACTCCGACTGGATGCCAGAGAGAGCCAGCAGATTGTCCTAGGTGCTACACCCCGACTGTACCCAAGGTATGGCTGTGTACTGAGGTTATTATGTACCCTATAACCAACCTGTGGGTGCTGCCAGTATTATATATTATATATATATATATTATATATATATATATATATATATATATATATATATATATATATATATTGAATTTTTTTCTTGGAGGGGGGGGGTGAGGTGATAGGACACGAATCAATGGGTACATTGCGTGTTTTACCTCCTTGCTTCTGTGTTGGTTCGGGGTCTTAAAGTGGGTAGAATGTAATTATATGTTAATTGGCTGCTGATTGCTGGTTTTGACTTTTTGATGTGTAGGGCCTCGCTGATGTCGAGTCTCCTGTTGTCGTTGTATCTGTCCATAATGTCTGTGTTGCTTGTTAATATTTCTCAGGTGGTGGTCTGGTTGTGTGAGATTATATGCTCCTTGATGGAGCCCTGTTGTTTGTGCATTGTTAATCACCTAAAAAGAGACGCTGTTGTCTTGCCTATGTAACACCATAAAGGTGTTTACATTAGTTATATTTTATTTTACATACATCATGAGTCAGTCAGACAGGATATTTGAGGCACCAGACTGTCGGCCTTTGTAATTAAAAGTCACACCTTTAGAAGTGTGAATGACCACAAGTTGACCAGGGGTCAGGTCGTGTGAATTGGCCTTGCTTCTGCTAAGCTGATAATTGCAGACAGGTAGCTGGGTGTGTCCTTCAAACAAGCCGCTGTTTAAGGCGTGGTAGGTAGATGGTCTGAGGCTCTCTACTTAGTAGGCAGAGCTAGCTCCAGGTTCCCCATATATACCCAGGGAACTGTACATTCGAGAGATCAGATACAGCAGACTCAGAGGAGAGCAAAACAGCAGACACAGAGGAGAGCAAAACAGCAGACACAGAGGAGAGCAGAACAGCAGACACAGAGGAGAGCAGAACAGCAGACACAGAGGAGAGCAGAACAGCAGTGGAGATCGCTGGTCTTGAGTCTGACAGATCAGGCCGTCAAGCCGGGTGGGGACTGTCAACCGTAATCCACCTCCACCCCCTCTCTACCCAACTTAAGGCTTATACACTTGGTGAGCTGAATGTATGGTGACAAATTTAGGTGTGTCTCCAACTGGAGGTGTTGTGTGATTTCAGGGGCAGTCAGCCGTGGTATTCTCAAATTCTTGTGTAATGACTCATATTGTATATTAATTTTAACATAGTGAACATTAAGTTAAATTGCTTGAATTATGATACGTATCATGTTTAATATATAATTGATGAATTATTGTTTAAACTGTCTTTAATTTTGTTCCCTAGATCTTGGATTTTCTGATATATTGCAAGCTAGAGTGTAGAGTACTCTGAGTTATTGACTTAAAGATTATTGCATATACAAGTACATGATTCCAGTTGATACATGTTAGCATGAGATAAATTTAATGATACAGACAAGTTCCATTCCTGTCTTTTATGTATTGAATAGAATGGATGGTTATCTTGGTTATCTTGAGATGATTTCGGGGCTTTAAGTGTCCCGCGGCCCGGTCTTCAACCAGGCCTCCACCCCCAGGAAGCAGCCCGTGACAGCTGACTAACACCCATTTACCTATTTTACTGCTAGGTAACAGGGGCATAGGGTGAAACTCTGCCCATTGTTTCTCGCCGGCGCCCGGGATCGAACCCGGGACCACAGGATCACAATTCCAACGTGCTGTCCGCTCGGCCGACCGGCTCCCGCAGCAACTTCCCACTTCTACTTTCTACTCCTCTCCGTGTTCTCAGCCTCTCCCTCCTTCCTCATTCTAATCTTTCCCTTTTTCCTGACCACTCCTTACTCCTCCCACCTCTCTACCTCCATCACCCCTCACCCTCACCCATTACTTCACCATTCATTTATTTTCATTTATTTTCCGATACGTTACACCTATATACTGAGATCTTTGGGGCTGACAGTCCCCAAGTGGGCATGTGAAGGCATAGACGACGTTGGTTTCCTTCAAGGCGTTCTTGAAACACCTTGAAAGGCTTCTCAAGGTATTCTTTAAAGGCGTTCAAGAACGCCTGTATATCAATGCGTGTATATAGGCTGAGTACTGCGTTCTGGCTACTAGGTACTACATATATATATATATATATATATCTATATATATAATATATATATATATATATATAAGTGAAAACTCACACCCCAGAAGTGACTCGAACCCATACTGCAGAAGCACTACAACTTAAGTACAGGATCCCTTAACCACTCGACCAACAAGACCGGACAAAAGATGATGGTAACCGAGGCTAATTAGAATGAGGTGATTTGATAAAATACATGCCCAAGATTACCAACAGAGTGCCGCGGGGGGATGGGAATTAGCCTCGGTTACCATCCTCTTTGTCCGGTCTTCTTGGTCGAGTGGTTAAGGGATCCTGTACATCAGTTGTAGTGCTTCTGGCAGTATGGGTTCGAGTCACTTCTGGGGTGTGAGTTTTCAGTTTATATATATATATATATATATATATATATATATATATATATATATATATATATATATATATGCGAACAAGCCTGAATGGTCCCCAGGACTATATGCGAATGAAAACTCACACCCAGAAGTGACTCGAACCCATACTCCCAGGAGCAACGCAACTGGTATGTACAAGACGCCTTAAACCACTTGACCATCACGACCGGACATAATGAGGTGATAGCCGAAGCTATTTGAACCACCCCACCGCCGGCACTCGGATGGTTATCTTGGGCATAGCATTTTACCAAATCACCTCATTCTTTGGGGCACACGTGAGGAACACAAATGCGAACAAGCCTGAATGGTCCCCAGGACTATATGCGAATGAAAACTCACACCCCAGAAGTGACTCGAACCCATACTCCCAGGAGCAACGCAACTGGTATGTACAAGACGCCTTAAACTATATGCGAATGACTCGGATGGTCCCCAGGCATATTGTCCTGGGGACCATTCAGGCTTGTTATATATATTATATATATATATATATATATATATATATATATATAATATATATATATATATATATGTTGTATCTAGTAGCCAGAATGCAGTACTCAGCCTACTATGCAAGACCCGATTTGCCTAATAAGCCAAGTTTTTCTGAATTTATATATTTTTCAATTTTTTCTTATGAAATGAAAAAACTATTCATGTCATTATGTATGAGTTTATTTTTATATAATTAAGTAAAATGAAGTTAAATATATGACAAAACCTAACCAACCCTACCTAACCTAACCTAACCTATCTTAACCTAACCTCTACTAACATAACTAAGTCAATAATTTATGTTCTAAATATAATATAATAATAATATTTCAAATAAACCAATTGGAAACAAATTTTAGAAAATAACGAAAATCACTTGGCCTATTAGACAAATCGGGCCTTGCATAGTAGGCCGATAAGTGCGCTCTGGCTACTAGGTACTACATATTATATATATATATATATATATATATATATATATATATATATATATATATAATCACAAAGAACTCTTTAACCCGGCCAGGATTCGAACCCATGCCGTCCAGGATCACCCCTAAACGTACACAGTACCGTGACCACCGCACCAATGATCGTCTATAAGGATTGGTCAGTCATGGCGCTTATTAACTAAGCTCCCTGACTGCCCAACCCCCGACGACACTCATGGGTCCATTATGGGTACAGTTTTTCATCAAATTCTGGCGCATGCACGGGTCGCACTGAGTCTAACATGTGTGAGAAAGCTGCATGAACGCGCAAGCCATATATCACAAAGAACCCTTTTTGCGCCATGACTGACCAATCCTTATAGACGATCATTGGTGCGGTGGTCACGGTACTGTGTACGTTTAGGGGTGATCCTGGACGGCATGGGTTCGAATCCTGGCCGGGTCAAAGAGTTCTTTGTGATATATGGCTTGCGCGTTCATGCAGCTTTCTCATATATATATATATATATATATATATATATATATATATATATATATATATATATATATATATATATATATATATATATATAATGTCATGTTAGACACAGCGTGTGCGGGATCTCTCCTGCATTCCACTCCATTAAACATCGCTTCTCTCCGGCTCCCCATTCTATCTCCCTTCCCCTTTCTCTTCTAATTTATTATCTCTTCCTCTTCCCGTTAATCCGCAGTGCATCGTTTATCACCCTGTGTGCGTCCCCTCTAAGTCTAAAAAACAATTACAAATTTGGTTTCAATTAACATTTTATATCATTTATGAAAATAATATATTACATCAAATAATTTTGTTCAGTCATCATTTTAGGACATCAACTCTTGTAGAATAACTCAACATTTATGTATTCCGTCGTTCCTAAAGAAAAAAGATTTATAGTTAGCTCTTCCAAACATGACTGGAAATCACCAATGAAAGGTAATAAGCATCCTCATCCATAATTTCCAGCTTCCAGGAGGGTGTGGGAGAGTCTTATTTCCAGGCTGTCGAATAGGATGAACGTGACCTGCTGGGAGACGGCGCCTCGTGTACTCACTTATTTGTGCCTGCAGGATCGAGCTTTAGTTCTTGGACCCCGCCTTTATAACCGCCGGTTTTCAAGTGCATTAACTCCTATTTCTTCATTATATTTACTCTTAAAACTATAAATGGAGTGTGCTTCCATAACCTGCTCTTTTAGTTGATTTTTATTATTCTTTATTCTTATTCTTTATTCACATTATTCTTACACTAAAATAAAACATTATAACATCTCTATGAATTATTTGACCCTCAAGCTTCCATTCACGCGATCTTGTTCTATTGGTATTCTTTGTGAATCTTTCATCTTTTTCTATTTTATCAATTCCCTTAAGTATTTTATACGTATCAATCATGTCTCCACTCTCTTTTCTCTCTTTCTAGGTTCGCCAGGTTTAGTTCTTTCAGTCGCTTTTCATATCCCATTTTTCGCAATTCTTGGACGAGCCTCGTTGCAAACTTCTTAACTTTTCGAGTTTCCTTCAGTCCTTTTTTTAAGATGGAGCTCCAAAATGGGGCGGCATACTCTGAAACTGGTCTCACGTAGGTTGTGTACAGAGTACTAAATGCCTCCTTATTTAGTTTCCTGTTTGAAGTTCTGACTTCTGCTAGTGTCGAGTATGCTGCTGATGTTATCCTATTTAAGTGAGCCTCCAGAGTTAAGTTTGGTGGTATGTCCACTCCCAGGTCTTTACTCTAGTTACAGAGAGGTAATTTCCCTTCAGTATGTATGTCCTTTTGTCTTATGCCACCTGTTCCCATTTCCATCACTTTACACTTGCTTGTGTTCAACTCCAATAACCATTTCTAAAACCAACTCTACACCTTAAGTCATCTTGAAGAATCTTACAATCCTCATCTGTTAACTCCTCTCATAAGTTTTATATCGTCTGCAAACACCGACATAGAGACTCAACTCCTGCAGATAGGTCATTTACTTGAGAAATAGTATGGGTCCCAGCACCGATCCTTGAGATACTCCGCCTGCTACGACAGTCCGACCTCTCATCCCTCACTGTGGGACTCCTGGTTCAGCCCTGACGATGAGCGGACGTCAATCTTTGACGGCTTTCGTTACATTTATTAAACAGTTTACAAGCATGAAAACTTCCCATTCGACTGTTGTTATTGTTATAAAGAGCCTCCTGGTGGTTAGGAGCTCATTAACTGTTGAATAATTGGAATCAAAGCCGCCAAAGATTGAGAAAAGATGCACAGGTTCGTAAGTGTTTGCGTAAGTGCTTTCGTGAATCTGACACCGGCGCCGCCAGGGGGCCGCCGGATCACGTGACGCAGTTTTACCTCTGGGTGTCTATTCAGCCATCAGGCATTCTTATTCAACGGTCCGGATTGTTAAGACACGTGGCACACTTACCGCCTGGGGTTACAGGCTAGTTAATCATATTTTTTTTAAGTTTTCTGGCCAGCTCTTCTGGTAGGGAGATGGTGGCCAGGGACGGCTTGGCCGAGAGATGCCGGCGGAGACGGCTTGGCCGAAAGATGCCGGCCGGAGACGGCTTGGCCGAGAGATGCCGGCCGGAGACGGCTTGGCTGAGAGATGCCGGCCGGAGACGGCTTGGCCGAGAGATACCGGCCGAAGACGGCTTGGCCGAGAGATGCCAGCCGAAGACGGCTTGGCCGAGAGATGCCAGCCGAAGACGGCTTGGCCGAGAGAGTCTGGCCGGGGACGGTGTAACACCCATGCCCCCCCCCCCAGAGTTCTCACCCAGGGAAGCCTTCTCCAAGAGGTCAGCCCAGATGACCTCTGAATTATCTTGTATGTTGATTAAACAATTCCTGGGTTAGTCTTAGTCAGCTAGTTTCAAGAATGTAATATTTCATGATACTCTTGTCAAACATTGCAATGAAACTAGACCCCAGATTCTTATGTGTAAACATCCATGGATCTGCCCCTTTTAGCAAGGTCAGAGGTCAGCCACACTCGTAATTAATAATTCCTCTCTTGAACAGTGTACGGTGAATGTCAAACAAGCTTGATGGAAAAATTCTTGAGTGTGCACGTGTGGCCGACCTCTTACATTTTTGGTGTAGGTAGCAACAGCAAATCTCCCCCTCCCCCCCCTTTTGGGGTGTATATATTGGTCCTGTAGAGACTTAAAGACAGAGTGCCGGACACCAGGGTCAGGAGTGGATCTGTGAGAACATCGCACAGCCAGGGAGGGACAGAGTGAGTCCACCGGAGGGAGAGACAGAGGTCTTAAGGTAAATTGTGATCTCTGAGGGTTTTGTTCCATGTCTAAATTTCTTAACTATTGGCCAGTGTTCGAGTAGGATTTATAGTGGTGATTAGCATAATTTTGTTCTCAATAAACTTTTGTTAAATTTCCCGTCTGTGTCAATTGTTGAATCCTCTTAGCCTTTTTGATATTGTTGGCTGACAACAGTCCCATAATTAATGACAGTTATAGAAAGTACTATCCAAGTCAAGCAATGTTTCTTGCCTCGTTGCTTGATATAGTCTCAATGGTCAAGGCAGATGGTGGCAGCGTTTTTTAATCCTGTGTAGCATTTCCTTGTTGGCAGTGTACCTTTTGGTTCCGGTGTAACCATTATATGTCAGCTCATATTGCAGTGTTCAATAACAGTGTTACCAAGTGCAACCGATAGGAAGTGTTACTCAGTATATTAATTTAGTGTTACATATATTATTTAGTTTATATTTTATAGTGGTGTTACAACGGCTTGGCCGAGAGATGCCGGCCGGAGACGGCTTGGCCGAGACGCCGAGTGTTGGTGCGTCTTGGTGGGCTCCTGGTGTGCCCTCACAGTGTGGGACATTGTTGTCTGATATGTTGAGATGATAATGTCTGAGTTTGGCATTTTTCCTTTCGACTTTTTAAAGGTTTGCAGACAAAAACTAAATGTAACGTGTTGTTAAAGAAATGCCTAATTTTACATTTTGTTGTTTGTATGGTATCACTGCAAGCAATCAATAACATATTTAAATACTGTACACCAGTATGATTTATTTTAGCTAATGTATGAACTGGAGAAGATTATATAGAGTCCAACTGACTAATTAAGTTTTAAGCCAATTTCCAAAATATTCTACTAGTTTAATTTCTATATTCTAAATGAGAATGTTGACGTCACTCCCAAAACACGTGTGTAGAGTACACAGGACCAGACCACACACTAGAAGGTGAAGTGACGACGACGTTTCGGTCCGTCCTGGACCATTCTCAAGTCGATTGTGAGAATGGACTTGAGAATGGTCCAGGACGGACCGAAACGTCGTCATCCCTTCACATTCTAGTGT
>WNGS01005641.1:9151083-9153583 GCA_020271785.1 Procambarus virginalis
GGGGAAAACAGTCTGGTTTAGAGGTAGACGCAGGTAAATGCTCTAAGAAATATTAGTTAGCATTTAAAAACACCTATGCAACTTTATCGAGACAAATGTGAAAGTTTGGTGGTGATTCCCTAGAGTCTTTAGTGATTGTAATAATATATTTTCTGAGACTATACAGTGTTTCAGTGCTTCTTAAGAGTATATATTCTGAGAGAAAAGGAGGAGGTGGGGAATGGGGGGAGGAGAGGGTTAGCAGTGGGAAGGTGAGAAAGAGGAAAAAGGGATGGAGGGAGGGCATAGGGGTGAAGGGAAGGAAACAGAGGGGTAGAGTAGAAAGGGGAACAGTAGAGAGGGGAAGAGACCCTGTACCCCCTCATATATAAATGGAAATATATGTCTGAGGATGAAGGGGGAAATGGGGGAGATAGAAGAATAGAAGGGGGAGAGGAAGGCGACAGGGGATGGGGGCGGAAAATGGGGTTGGAATGGGGGAGAGGCAGACTATCCGGGTACCACCAGGTACATCTCCTTGTATAAAGGTAAGTTGTGCCTAATAGGCCTAGTTGCTTAACAAGCCAAATTTTCCTGGAATATTGTCAAAATGTGTCTTCCAGAATGAAAGTTTTCCTTTGCATTGTACATGATTTTATGGTTTTTTTTTACTTTGAGTCAAAATAACATACAAATTGATTAAATCTAACCCAACCTAAGTCAGTAAATCATATTCCTGATAATTGTTATATTGAGAGAGAAAAGAACAATTTGGAAAAAAACTTGAAAATAACGGAAATCGTTCTGCCTGTTAGGCAAATCGTGCCGTGCATACTCGCCAGCTATTAGGTACGACACCTCTTGTGCCTAATAGGCAGAACCCAGTACTTGGCCTAGTACGCAAGGTCAATTTGTCTAACAGGCCGAAAGATTTATTTTCAAATATTTATCTCCAGATTGGTCCTTTCCTAACAATAATAATCTATTATATTATGTTGGTTTTTGAAAACAAAATTGTATCTTAGTTTTGACCCAATAACATAAAATTGCCATTATATAAAGTACAATGAAAATTTTATCATTTCATAAGAAAACCATATGGAAAATTAAATATGTCACGAACATTGACTTGTTACGAAAATGGCTATTACGTATATACGTAAGAATCGAGCAACAGACTCGTCAGTACAGCAACAGACTCGTCAGAACAGCAACAGACTCGTCAGAACAGCAACAGACTCGTCAGTACAGCAACAGACTCGTCAGTACAGCAACAGACTCGTCAGAACAGCAACAGACTCGTCAGAACAGCAACAGACTCGTCAGAACAGCAACAGACTCGTCAGAACAGCAACAGACTCGTCAGAACAGCAACAGACTCGTCAGAACAGCAACAGACTCGTCAGTACAGCAACAGACTCGTCAGAACAGCAACAGACTCGTCAGAACAGCAACAGACTCGTCAGAACAGCAACAGACTCGTCAGAACAGCAACAGACTCGTCAGAACAGCAACAGACTCGTCAGAACAGCAACAGACTCTTCATGACAGCAACAGACTCTTCATGACAGCAACAGACTCTTCATGACACCAACAGACTTGTCAGCATGATTAATGTGTTTACTTGATTTTTTTGTAATCCTTTTTTACAATGTTCACCTTTTGTGTGAATACTGTTCTGTGTCACACTCATATGAGTTGATGGTAGTTCGATCAAGGGACACGCAGCCAAGAGACGCACACAGACAGCCAAGGTACACTGAGTCAAGGCACACAGACAGCCAAGGTACACTGAGTCAAGGCACACAGACAACCAAGGTACACTGAGTCAAGGCACACAGACAACCAAGGTACACAGACAGCCAAGGTACACTGAGTCAAGGCACACAGACAACCAAGGTACACTGAGTCAAGGCACACAGACAACCAAGGTACACTGAGTCAAGGCACACAGACAACCAAGGTACACTGAGTCAAGGCACACAGACAACCAAGGTACACTGAGTCAAGGCACACAGACAACCAAGGTACACTGAGTCAAGGCACACAGACAACCAAGGTACACAGACAGCCAAGGTACACTGAGTCAAGGCACACAGACAACCAAGGTACACTGAGTCAAGGCACAAAGACAGCCAAGGTACACTGAGTCAAGGCACACAGACAACCAAGGTACACTGAGTCAAGGCACAAAGACAGCCAAGGTACACTGAGTCAAGGCACACAGACAACCAAGGTACACTGAGTCAAGGCACACAGACAACCAAGGTACACTGAGTCAAGGCACACAGACAACCAAGGTTGCACTGAGTCAAGATACACTGAGTCAAGGTACACTGAGTCAAGGCACACAGACAACCAAGGTACACTGAGTCAAGGCACACAGACAACCAAGGTTGCACTGAGTCAAGGTACACTGAGTCAAGGTACACTGAGTCAAGGCACACAGACAACCAAGGTACACTGAGTCAAGGTACACTGAGTCAAGGCACACAGACAGCCAAGGTACACAGAGTCAAGG
>WNGS01005641.1:9158583-9176265 GCA_020271785.1 Procambarus virginalis
CTTGCTTGTGTTCAACTCCAATAACCATTTCTAAAACCAACTCTACACCTTAAGTCATCTTGAAGAATCTTACAATCCTCATCTGTTAACTCCTCTCATAAGTTTTATATCGTCTGCAAACACCGACATAGAGACTCAACTCCTGCAGATAGGTCATTTACTTGAGAAATAGTATGGGTCCCAGCACCGATCCTTGAGATACTCCGCCTGCTACGACAGTCCGACCTCTCATCCCTCACTGTGGGACTCCTGGTTCAGCCCTGACGATGAGCGGACGTCAATCTTTGACGGCTTTCGTTACATTTATTAAACAGTTTACAAGCATGAAAACTTCCCATTCGACTGTTGTTATTGTTATAAAGAGCCTCCTGGTGGTTAGGAGCTCATTAACTGTTGAATAATTGGAATCAAAGCCGCCAAAGATTGAGAAAAGATGCACAGGTTCGTAAGTGTTTGCGTAAGTGCTTTCGTGAATCTGACACCGGCGCCGCCAGGGGGCCGCCGGATCACGTGACGCAGTTTTACCTCTGGGTGTCTATTCAGCCATCAGGCATTCTTATTCAACGGTCCGGATTGTTAAGACACGTGGCACACTTACCGCCTGGGGTTACAGGCTAGTTAATCATATTTTTTTTAAGTTTTCTGGCCAGCTCTTCTGGTAGGGAGATGGTGGCCAGGGACGGCTTGGCCGAGAGATGCCGGCGGAGACGGCTTGGCCGAAAGATGCCGGCCGGAGACGGCTTGGCCGAGAGATGCCGGCCGGAGACGGCTTGGCTGAGAGATGCCGGCCGGAGACGGCTTGGCCGAGAGATACCGGCCGAAGACGGCTTGGCCGAGAGATGCCAGCCGAAGACGGCTTGGCCGAGAGATGCCAGCCGAAGACGGCTTGGCCGAGAGAGTCTGGCCGGGGACGGTGTAACACCCATGCCCCCCCCCCCAGAGTTCTCACCCAGGGAAGCCTTCTCCAAGAGGTCAGCCCAGATGACCTCTGAATTATCTTGTATGTTGATTAAACAATTCCTGGGTTAGTCTTAGTCAGCTAGTTTCAAGAATGTAATATTTCATGATACTCTTGTCAAACATTGCAATGAAACTAGACCCCAGATTCTTATGTGTAAACATCCATGGATCTGCCCCTTTTAGCAAGGTCAGAGGTCAGCCACACTCGTAATTAATAATTCCTCTCTTGAACAGTGTACGGTGAATGTCAAACAAGCTTGATGGAAAAATTCTTGAGTGTGCACGTGTGGCCGACCTCTTACATTTTTGGTGTAGGTAGCAACAGCAAATCTCCCCCTCCCCCCCCTTTTGGGGTGTATATATTGGTCCTGTAGAGACTTAAAGACAGAGTGCCGGACACCAGGGTCAGGAGTGGATCTGTGAGAACATCGCACAGCCAGGGAGGGACAGAGTGAGTCCACCGGAGGGAGAGACAGAGGTCTTAAGGTAAATTGTGATCTCTGAGGGTTTTGTTCCATGTCTAAATTTCTTAACTATTGGCCAGTGTTCGAGTAGGATTTATAGTGGTGATTAGCATAATTTTGTTCTCAATAAACTTTTGTTAAATTTCCCGTCTGTGTCAATTGTTGAATCCTCTTAGCCTTTTTGATATTGTTGGCTGACAACAGTCCCATAATTAATGACAGTTATAGAAAGTACTATCCAAGTCAAGCAATGTTTCTTGCCTCGTTGCTTGATATAGTCTCAATGGTCAAGGCAGATGGTGGCAGCGTTTTTTAATCCTGTGTAGCATTTCCTTGTTGGCAGTGTACCTTTTGGTTCCGGTGTAACCATTATATGTCAGCTCATATTGCAGTGTTCAATAACAGTGTTACCAAGTGCAACCGATAGGAAGTGTTACTCAGTATATTAATTTAGTGTTACATATATTATTTAGTTTATATTTTATAGTGGTGTTACAACGGCTTGGCCGAGAGATGCCGGCCGGAGACGGCTTGGCCGAGACGCCGAGTGTTGGTGCGTCTTGGTGGGCTCCTGGTGTGCCCTCACAGTGTGGGACATTGTTGTCTGATATGTTGAGATGATAATGTCTGAGTTTGGCATTTTTCCTTTCGACTTTTTAAAGGTTTGCAGACAAAAACTAAATGTAACGTGTTGTTAAAGAAATGCCTAATTTTACATTTTGTTGTTTGTATGGTATCACTGCAAGCAATCAATAACATATTTAAATACTGTACACCAGTATGATTTATTTTAGCTAATGTATGAACTGGAGAAGATTATATAGAGTCCAACTGACTAATTAAGTTTTAAGCCAATTTCCAAAATATTCTACTAGTTTAATTTCTATATTCTAAATGAGAATGTTGACGTCACTCCCAAAACACGTGTGTAGAGTACACAGGACCAGACCACACACTAGAAGGTGAAGTGACGACGACGTTTCGGTCCGTCCTGGACCATTCTCAAGTCGATTGTGAGAATGGACTTGAGAATGGTCCAGGACGGACCGAAACGTCGTCATCCCTTCACATTCTAGTGTGTGTGGTCTGGTCAACATACTTTAGCCACGTTATTGTGACTTATCGCCTGTATACAGGTATTGAACAAGTACACTTTTAGTTCAAAAGATGAATATATTTCGAACAATTCTATATACTATAAAATATATGGTGTAAAACAAATGCTACTTCAACTTGTCACATTTATTTGAATTCTAACATAAATATATGGTTGTTAATAATTTCCATAAGGATTTCCACTGTGCAGCAGATTTGACATACAAAAGGTTAATGTATTGAATTATTAAACAGTCTTACTTGCTTCTTTGCTTACTTACTTTTGTTTACTCATTGATCTCTTGTTCAGTTCTGATGTTACATTGTATCCATCATTGTGGGACACAGTATTATGGGTGTTGGCTGCGTAGTTGTAGTTCACTTATTACAAATGTTTGGTACTTTCCTTGATATTCTTTACCAAAGAGAATACCCACTTATTCTCTTTCACCTTAAATGTATAATATACCTTTAGCATGAAGTGATTTAGTAATGATTTATGATAATACTGCTATTGTCTGTTACAAGGATTAACAGAACTAAGTAAGACGAACACCACAATGGAGCTGTAAGACGCAAAAAAAAAAACTGACGTAAGTTTCCGTCTGTGTATTATATGTCAAACAAATTCTAAAGACCTACAATGTTTGTATCCCGAAATATCATCAAGTGACATTTGCTAACGCCAGGTCCAAATATGGAACTAATAATACCGTATCTTGCATAAAGACTTGAAAACTAAACACCTTCCGACCTCCGAGCAAGCAAGGATTTTTTTCATACATCACGTTATTCCAAACTGGTACATCCCATTATGCTGGACACAGCAAAAGAACGCTATAACAAGGATTTGTAAAAACACCATGTTGGAGCAGTTATTGTGAAGAAGCCATCATCCACTGGAAAAGCCAGTTGGGCCACTACAGTCCCAGCTGAAGGACGTAGCCGCTCTAAACTTGTACCTTATAATAAGACGTCTGCATCGCTCGCCAGGAGCAAAATCAGAGATCCTTCCTAAAATTCGGACGTTAACATGGGACATAACATTAAAACAGCTGTTGACGCGGGTAACAATGAAGCACTGAAAGTTTGACTTGGAATTATGTGATATAGTAGCATCACCCGGGTGATACAATAGTACACGATATAAAGCAGCTCTGTAGCAAAGCCCCCCAAAATCTTCCATTTTGGGTTCTGCTACAGAGGAAGACTGAACAAATGTAAGCAGAAATTGAAAAGTTGCTCATGTAAACTTGGCAGGGAAATTGTAGATATAAAATTGTTGAAGACTGTGCATCATTCTCTACATTATTCAGAGCTAGAAATGATGGACATGACTCAAGTAAACAATACTTACCGAGACCTTCTAGAGGACCTTGCCAACACCACCAAGACATCAGGTAACTTCAAGCGTCAAAATGAAGGCTTTTATTGCTGAAAACCTTCCACGTGCTCAAGGTTGAATGCTTCCACAAGTTAAAGGGGAAGATGAGCCAGAGAAACTTTGTTCTACTGATACAAAGGAAGAAAACAAGCACATTGCAACAGAGAAGACTGGTGAAGGTGATGTGAAAGTACTTTTGCTGGTAGCATCTGTTGTCAGGAAGAAAGTATCCAAATGTGACAAATGGACTTTCAAAGTATCATTTTCAGAATTGGAAGTTCCATAAAGACTTTTCATTCATCAAATAGCTGATTGAGGGACCTACATCAAGAATGGAGACACCAAAATGAGCCAGGCACAAGCAAAAATGCAAGCAACATTGCACAGCAAATAATAAAAGCATACAGGTTAGACCACCAAGTAAACATAAATCAAAATCAGATACCGGAAGAACCAGAAGAGATACTTCCCTATCCCCTGGACTTTCTCAGATGCTTCATCAAATAACAAGAGAGAACAACTTGGTAGATTTCAGTGATACAAATTAATATTGGGGAGACATACCCAGGGAGTTTGCAATTAGAAACACAAATGCAGTGATCAAACAAATGGAAATTACATCAGCAATCATGTCCCATTATCAAAAGCCAGCTTATTTTGCATTTATAGCTAAAACTTTCAGGAGTACCACCCCACAGAAAAATTTATATACTCTCCATGGAGCAGCATTGTGATGTATTCCCAAGAGATACTTTAAGAAACAAGCATCTTCTTGAGGTTATCTTGAGATGATTTCGGGCTTTTTAGTGTCCCCGCGGCCCGGTCCTCGACCAGGCCTCCACCCCCAGGAAGCAGCCCGTGACAGCTGACTAACACCTAGGTACCTATTTTACTGCTAGGTAACAGGGGCATAGGGTGAAAGAAACTCTGCCCATTGTTTCTCGCCGGCGCCTGGGATCGAACCCAGGACACAGGATCACAAGTCCGAGTGCTGTCCGCTCGGCTGACCGGCTCCCGATCATGGTGTTAAGAGAAACATACAGAAGAGGAAAACTACCTCCAGGCCATGGAACACTTATGCCACACATCAAGAGCACATTATGAGACCATAGTTTATGCTGATGCTCTACAGCCAGAATTTCCATCCCCAATCAAATATGGTTGGAAGGACGAGGACCGAAGACTGTCGTCCATATGGCGAGTTGATCCCCCTGCACCACAATCTATCCTAACTGCTGACAAAATGCTCATGTCAGAAGGGATGCTCCCACTGGGAGACGTAGCTGTCTCACTGGAAATTTACCATGTCCATAACTATGTAGTTGTGAACAATGTGACCACACAGCAGAGGATATCAACACATGTCACGTTCTGGGTATTATAGGGGATGTGACTGATGATGACACCGACCAGTAATATGTTAAAAGGCATTCTTACAGAGAAAAGAACTTCGTAATTTAAATATATGTTATTCTACATTCATAATGTCCTAAACTGAAGCATTTTTACATTGTACAAAAGTAACATATGTGGCTAAGACTATGGAAAAAAGACGACTTAAAACTATATTTACAGTTTTGCTTGCATTTTATCATGAAAATTGGCCTTCATTTAAATAAAATATTGTTTTAAAGGTCTATAATTAATATCAATCACATCTAATTTATATAACAAAATGCAATATATGGATCCTTCGCATTTGTAATTTTTGTTCCATAAAAAAAACTTATTTAGAAAATGCCAAACCCACTGGTCTTCTACAGAAGATTACTCTCTAAAACACCAAAACACTAGTTTAATTTAACATTTCATGTGCACGGAATTACCTCACGACGCCCACTAGGAGGGCACGGTGGGTAGTTGGCGCCTGCTCTGCCCCAGGTCACTGGCCACTAGGAGGGCACGGTGGGTAGCTGGCGCCTGCTCTGCCCCAGGTCACTGGCCACTAGGAGGGCACGGTGGGTAGTTGGCGCCTGCTCTGCCCCAGGTCACTGGCCACTAGGAGGCCACGGTGGGTAGTTGGCGCCTGCTCTGCCCCAGGTCACTGGCCACTAGGAGGGCACGGTGGGTAGGTGGCGCCTGCTCTGCCCCAGGTCACTGGCCACTAGGAGGGCACGGTGGGTAGTTGGCGCCTGCTCTGCCCCAGGTCACTGGCCACTAGGAGGGCACGGTGGGTAGTTGGCGCCTGCTCTGCCCCAGGTCACTGGCCACTAGGAGGGCACGGTGGGTAGTTGGCGCCTGCTCTGCCCCAGGTCACTGGCCACTAGGAGGGCACGGTGGGTGGTTGGCGCCTGCTCTGCCCCAGGTCACTGGCCACTAGGAGGGCACGGTGGGTGGATGGCGCCTGCTCTGCCCCAGGTCACTGGCCACTAGGAGGGCACGGTGGGTAGCTGGCGCCTGCTCTGCCCCAGGTCACTGGCCACTAGGAGGGCACGGTGGGTAGCTGGCGCCTGTTCTGCCCCAGGTCACTGGCCACTAGGAGGGCACGGTGGGTGGTTGGCGCCTGCTCTGCCCCAGGTCACTGGCCACTAGGAGGGCACGGTGGGTAGTTGGCGCCTGCTCTGCCCCAGGTCACTGGCCACTAGGAGGGCACGGTGGGTAGTTGGCGCCTGCTCTGCCCCAGGTCACTGGCCACTAGGAGGGCACGGTGGGTGGTTGGCGCCTGCTCTGCCCCAGGTCACTGGCCACTAGGAGGGCACGGTGGGTAGTTGGCGCCTGCTCTGCCCCAGGTCACTGGCCACTAGGAGGGCACGGTGGGTGGTTGGCGCCTGCTCTGCCCCAGGTCACTGGCCACTAGGAGGGCACGGTGGGTAGCTGGCGCCTGCTCTGCCCCAGGTCACTGGGAGACGCTTTTGCCCATTTGGGTACGTGTTTAGGAGGGGCGGTATTTGTACCTTGACTGTTTGACTACATGTGTGTGTGTGTGTGTTCTGTGTGTATGTGTGTTAGTGTTCTGTATGTGTGTGTGGTGTGTGTGTGTGTGTGTGTGTGTGTGTGTGTGTGTGTGTGTGTGTGTGTGTGTGTGTGTGTGTGTGTACTTACCTAATTTACCTAATTGTGCTTGCGGGGGTTGAGCTTTGGCTCTTTGGTCCCGCCTCTCAACTGTCAATCAACTGGTGTACAGATTCCTGAGCCTACTGGGCTCTATCATATCTACATTTGAAACTATGTAGTCAGCCTCCGTCACTGCCTAAAGCATTCCATTTATTAACTACTCTGACACTGAACAAAATTCTTTCTAACGTCTCTGTGGCTCATCTGGGTACTAAGTTTCCACCTGTGTCCCCTTGTTCGTGTTCCACCCGTGCTGAAGAGTTTGTCTTTGTCCACCCTATCAATTCCCCTGAGAATTTTGTAGGTAGTTATCATGTCTCCCCTTACTCTTCTGTTTTCCAGGGATGTGAGGTTCAGCTCCTTTAGCCTTTCCTCGTAGCTCATACCCTCTCAGTTCCGGGACGAGCCTGGTGGCATACCGCTGAATCTTTTCTAGCTTTGTCTTGTGTTTAACTAGGTATGGACTCCAGGCTGGAGCTGCATACTCCAGGATTGGTCTTACATAAGTGGTATACAGGGTTCTGAAAGATTCCTTACACAAGTTTCTAAAGGCAGTTCTTATGTTGGCCAGTCTAGTATATGCCGCTGATGATATTCTTTTGATGTGGGCTTCTGGGGACAGGTTCGGGGTGATATCAACCCACAGATCTTTCTCTCTATTTGACTCTTGCAGGATTTCACCTCCCAGATGATACCTTGTGTTCAGCCTCCAGCTCCCTTCGCCTAATTTCATCATCTTACACTTTCCTGAGTTGAACTTTAGCAGCCATTTTCTAGACCATTCCTCCAGTTTATTCAGGGCATCCTGTTGCCTGTCTATCTTCATCCGTCTTGATTCTTCTCATAATTTTTGCATCATCAGCAAACATTGAGAGGAACGAGTCTATACCCTCCGGAAGATCGTTTACATATATTTCGAAACAGGATGAGTATAAGGTCAGGATTGTGTTGCGTACGTATACGTTATTGTTATTCACCTAGTTGTTGCACAACTAGGTGAATACAACTAGGTGAGTACACACACACACAATCACTTAATAAGGGACCGACAAGAATGAGAGGAGGGGATGAACCAGCCTTGCTTGATTTGATATTTACCCTAAATGAGTCGGATATAAGGGAAGTTAAGTTGGAAGCCCCCTTGGGAATGAGTGATCATAGTGTATTGAGCTTTGAGTACCTGGTTGAGCTAGGAATTATCACCCCCAAAAATGAACTGGGAACCAAAGGGCTGGCGTACAGAAAGGGAAACTATGAGGAGATGAATAAATTCCTATGGGATATACATTGGGACACAGAACTCGGAACCAAGTCCGTACAAGACATGATGGACTATGTCACCCAAAAATGTCAGGAGGCTGTAAGCAGGTTTGTCCCAGCCCAACAGGAAAAAACAGAGAAGCAAAGGAAGAATCCGTGGTTTAATAGGGAATGTATGAAAGCAAAGGAGCTGAACAAAAGGGCATGGAGGAACTTCCGTAATAACAGAACACCAGAAAGTAGAGAGAGATACCAGAGAACCAGGAACGAGTATGTCAGTGTGAGAAGAGCAGCTGAGAAAAGGTATGAAAATGATATAGCTAACAAAGCCAAGACTGAACCAAAGCTACTACACAGTCACATCAGGAGGAAGACAACAGTGAAGGAACAGGTGATTAAACTTAGGGTGGGCGAGGACAGGTACACAGAGAATGACAAAGAGGTGTGTGAAGAACTCAACAAAAGGTTCCAGGAGGTCTTTACAATAGAACAGGGAGATATCACGGCGCTGGGAGAGGTGGCAGCAAACCAGGTGACCTTGGATAGGTTCGAAATTACAAGAGATGAGGTCAAAAAGCACCTATTGGAGCTGGATGTGAGAAAAGCTGTTGGGCCGGATGGAATCTCGCCATGGGTATTGAAAGAGTGTGCAGGAGCACTTTGCTTACCACTCTCCATAGTGTATAGTAAGTCACTGGAAACGGGGGACCTACCAGAAATATGGAAGACTGCTAATGTAGTACCAATATACAAAAAGGGTGACAGACAAGAGGCACTGAACTACAGGCCAGTGTCCTTAACTTGTATACCATGCAAGGTGATGGAGAAGATTGTGAGAAAAAACCTAGTAACACATCTGGAGAGAAGAGACTTCGTGACAACCCATCAACATGGGTTCAGGGAGGGTAAATCTTGCCTTACAGGCTTGATAGAATTCTACGATCAGGTGACAAGAATTAAGCAAGAAAGAGAAGGGTGGGCGGACTGCATTTTTTTGGACTGTCGGAAAGCCTTTGACACAGTACCCCATAAAAGGTTGATGCATAAGCTGGAGAAACAGGCAGGAGTAACAGGTAGGGCGCTCCAGTGGATAAGGGAGTACCTAAGCAATAGGAAGCAGAGAGTTACAGTGAGGGGTGAGACCTCAGACTGGCGTGAAGTCACCAGTGGAGTCCCACAGGGCTCTGTACTTGGACCTATCCTGTTTCTGATATACGTAAATGATCTCCCAGAGGGTATAGACTCATTCCTCTCAATGTTTGCTGACGACGCCAAAATTATGAGAAGGATTAAGACAGAGGAGGACAGCTTGAGACTTCAAGAAGACCTGGACAAGCTGCAGGAATGGTCGAACAAATGGCTGTTAGAGTTTAACCCAAGCAAATGTAATGTAATGAAGATAGGGGTAGGAAGCAGGAGACCAGATACAAGGTATCATTTGGGAGATGAAATACTTCAAGAGTCAGAGAGAGAGAAAGACCTGGGGGTTGATATCACGCCAGACCTGTCCCCTGAAGCTCATATCAAGAGGATAACATCAGCAGCATATGCCAGGTTGGCTAACATAAGAACGGCCTTTAGAAACTTGTGTAAGGAATCTTTCAGAACATTATATACCACATATGTCAGACCAATCCTGGAGTATGCGGCTCCAGCATGGAGTCCCTATCTAGTCAAGCATAAGACTAAACTGGAAAAGGTTCAAAGGTTTGCCACCAGACTAGTACCCGAGCTGAGAGGTATGAGCTACGAGGAGCGACTGCAGGAATTAAACCTCACTTCGTTGGAAGACAGAAGAGTTAGGGGGGACATGATCACCACATTCAAGATTCTCAGGGAATCGACAGGGTTGATAAAGACAGGCTGTTTAACACAAGGGGCACACGCACTAGGGGACACAGGTGGAAGCTGAGTGCCCAAATGAGCCACAGAGATATTAGAAAGAACTTTTTTAGTGTCAGAGTGGTTGACAAATGGAATGCATTAGGAAGCGATGTGGTGGAGGCTGACTCCATACACAGTTTCAAGTGTAGATATGATAGAGCCCATTAGGCTCAGGAACTGTACACCTGTTGATTGACGGTTGAGAGGCGGGACCAAAGAGCCAGAGCTCAACCCCCGCAAGCACAACTAGGTGAGTACAACTAGGTGAGTACACAACCCTCCTACAATCCCCCGGGCAATAACGCCTCCTAATACCAACAGAGGCGTTCCTAACAGCCACTATATAATAACACAAATGTTATTACACTCAAATCTTGTTCTAGTTTCTTATACATTTTTACACTTTTTACATTCTAGTTTACATAATCACATACGATTTTGCGGTGTAAAAATAAATAAGACAATAATGTAGTTGGTTACCTTAATTCAGATATTTTGACATATGATATCAATATACGAAATAGGTTTGAGATAGATAATGAAAACTGAAATTGCATTAGCTTGTACGGATGGGTATTCGCACACCAAAGGAATAACAGTCGGATAGCGAGTGGTAATCAGTGGACCGGATATATGAACAGAATTCAACCCCCTTCTATATTGAATTTCCCTTAGTGAAACGTGAAGGCCGGACGCCACGCTGCTTCACGCCTCAACAGATCCATATTAAGTTGCCAACACAAAATATCGAATTTTCTTCATAAAATTCAGTTCGCCATTAATGTGTGTGGAAAAATAAAGCATAATTTTTAAAATAAATTATCAATTACACAAAGCAAAACTTATTTTTTTAATCAACAACTAAAAATTGGTTAAATATTGTGTACATATTTACATTCAGACAATAAAAAAACACTTTTTATTTAATAAATAACGCCGACGCATGTAACAATTGGATACCCTGTATTTTTGTTTGCTTTAATGTTAGTTGCAGAAGGTGTATAAAACCCCGCCGGTCGGCAGGGCAGAAGAGTAAAGAGGTCCTTAAACAGAGATAACCAAACTTAACCTTAATTAAGATGCAACCCGGTGTCTTGCCAACAAAGATGGCGAGACTTGTTCATTTAGAGCAGCAGGCGGCGTGCTGGAGGACGCTCTAAATGGCTTACACTGCTCGCCACGCACCCGAGATTATTTGAATACAGATAGTCTAGTTACAGCTTTATATACGTGACAGCTCCTTCCAAATTTCAGCTCAATTCCGTTCGTTTTTGCTTTCTTCATTATCACTAAAGTCCTAAATTTATATAATTACCATTAATATTATTATTATTATTAATGTGACATGTACTCACCTAAGAGTGTTTGAGGGGATTGAGCTGCGGTTTTTGGGTACGCATCTCAATTGTCAATCGACTGGTGTACAGGTTCCTGAGCCTACTGGGCTCTATCATATCTACATTCGAAACTGTGTATGGAGTCAACTGACGGCAGAGTGGACAGCGTTCGGTATTTGTAGTTCTAAGGATCCGGGTTTGATCCCTGGCGGAGGCGGAAACAAATGGGCAGATCAATCATCTCTCAAGATAACTCTTAAGATAACCACATCACCTTCTAATGCACTTCATTTAATAACTACTCTAGCACTGAAACAGTTCTTTCTAACGTCTCTGTGCCCAACTGAATTTGTACCCGTGCCATTGTTCCTGTACCACCCGTGCCCTTGTTCCTGTACCACCCGTGCCCTTGTTCCTGTACCACCCGTGCCCTTGTTCCTGTACCACCCGTGCCCTTGTTCCTGTACCACCCGTGCTCTTGTTCCTGTACCACCCGTGCTCTTGTTCCTGTACCACCCGTGCTCTTGTTCCTGTACCACCCGTGCCCTTGTACCTGTACCACCCGTGCCATTGTACCTGTACCATCGGTGCCATTGTTCCTGTACCACCCGTGCCCTTGTACCTATACCATCGGTGCCATTGTTCCTGTACCACCCGTGCCATTGTTCCTGTACCATCGGTGCCAAATAGTATTTATCTGCCCTGTCAATTCTCTTTTGAAGATGGGTAATCATGTCTCTCCTATATCTTGTCTTCCAGTGACGTAAGGGGAAGGGAATTTTCAGAGGAGCGCGCCAAGCCATTACTACTTCTATAGCACTAGGAAAGGGGTCTGGATAAGGATATGGGATGATACGGGGGAATGGAATGGTGCTCCAACTACTTGTACGGTCGGGGATTGAACGCGGACCTGCATGAAGCCAGACTGTCGCTCTACAACCCAGCCCAAGTGGTTGGATCCAGTGAAGTGAGGTTGCTAGCCTCTCCTCGTAGCTCAAACGTCTCAGCTCGAGGACTAGTCTGATGTCATAACTCTGAACTGTCTCTTAACTTCATCTTGTGTTTGACTAGGTACGGTCTCCTCGGTGAACACACACGTACTTCAGGATTGGTCTCACGTGTGGTATACAACGTTATGAATGATTCCTTACTCAAGTTTCTAAATGCTGTTCTTATGTTAGTCAGCCTCGCATATGACGCTGGTGATATCCTTTTGATGTGAGCTTCAGGAGATAGGTTATCTATATCTTGAGGTTATCTTGGGTTGATTTCGGGGCTTTGTTTTTAGTGTCCCCGCGGCCCGGTCCTTGACCCGGCCTCCACCCCCAGGAAGCAGCCCGTGACAACTGACTAACACCCAGGTACCTACTTTACTGCTAGGTAACAGGGGCATAGGGTGAAAGAAACTCTGCCCATCGTTTCTCGCCGGCGCCCATTTGTCAACCTGAAAGACTGAAATAGGAAAGAAAAAACTAAAAGATATTCAGGAGAGAGTTAATCGCAGTAAGGAGACTTACAGAAAGATGGATGGAAGCATATAACAATGTTATCTGACGAAGACGTAATTACAAGTTGGTGTAGAAATTACCTTGTAAAGTACGTTGGCGGTAGGTAATTATGAGTGGGGGGGGGGGCGCCTACCCCTTACAACTATATAGCACTTGGAAGGGGTCTGGATAAGGTTTTGGGATGGGACGGGGTGGAAGAAATGGTGCCCAACCACTTCGACAGTCGGGTATTGAACGCCGACCTGCATGAACCGAGACCAGCAGTAAGTGCAACTTGAATAGCATTTGCCTTCGCATCGTTATAAATAATAGTAGTAAATGTTTTATCATCGATAACAGGAACAACAGGAGCAACAGCTTTAGCAGTAACAGCAGTAAAGAACAGCTAACAAGTGCAGCGTGAGACATTACAGGCGTAACGTAGCCCCCCCCCCCGCCCCCCTGGCAGTCATCAGTCACCAAGCTGAACACAAGACTACCTTCCTACCTTCTCTCCCTCTACCTTTTATCACCATTCATCTCTTAAAGCTTTGAAGAGCACAGTTAAACAAGCAACAGTCGATAACACCTGAACGAGAAGGGTGAAGGTGAGGGGAGAGTGACAAGGGAGTGAGGGGAAAGAGTGAGAGAGAGAGGTGAAAGTAGAGCTAATTGACCAACGATGTAGCGAGGGGATAGGCAGTTGCTGAGGGAGACACGCTAGTAATAGTGTGCAATTCTTCCTGTTCCTTGTACATTATTACTTACTAGCCAACTCCTTTCATAGCTAATTCTCCTATATTCTCTCTCTCTCTCTCTCTCTCTCTCTCTCTCTCTCTCTCTCTCTCTCTCTCTCTCTCTCTCTTCTATACTCACAAAGATACACACACGTGAGAAATAGGTCATCGACTAAGTGATCCTAATTTCAAATTACAAGTTAAAAAACAAACTCATCACTCTGTTGTATGATTACATTAAGTGTTTCATTACAAAACTAAGCTGATGGAAGTCCCAGTTGTCAAATGAAATTTAGTTCGTTTTCTTAAGTGCAAAGAGCTGAAAAAAACACTGCTAATACTGAGTGTGTACTTAGCTTTGCTAAGTATGAAAGTCTCCTGGAATGGCTGTCAAAAGAATCTCAGGGAAGATTTCGTGATTTCTCATCTATTGAACACCACTTTGCATTATTGTCAGCACCATTCAACTTTGATGTTGCCAAGGCAGAAAAAAGCCTGCAGATAGAACTATTAGAAATGCTGTCGGATTCTACACTCAGAGCAAAGTATCTTGAGGTTATCTTGAGTTATCTTGAGATGATTTCGGGGCTTTTAGTATCTCCGCGGCCCGGTCCTCGACCAGGCCTCCACCCCCAGGAAGCAGCCCGTGACAGCTGACTAACACCCAGGTACCTATTTTACTGCTAGGTAACAGGGGCATAGGGTGAAAGAAACTCTGAAAGAAACTCTGCCCATTGTTTCTCGCCAGCGCCCAGGATCGAACCCGGGACCACAGGATCACAAGTCCAGTGTGCTGTTCCCTCGGCCGACTGGCTCCCTGGCCGACTGGTATACTGAAGTGGAGATACCTGGTTTCTTTTCATACCTTCCTGAAAAGTTTAAAACCTTGTGAAAGTTTGCCACAAAGATTATGGCAATGTTCGGTTCTATCTATATATGTGTGTGTGTGTGTGTGTGTGTGTGTGTGTGTGTGTGTGTGTGTGTGTGTGTGTGTGTGTGTGTGTGTGTACTCACCTATTTGTACTCGCCTATTTGTGCTTGCGGGGGTTGAGCTTTGGCTCTTTGGTCCCGCCTCTCAACTGTAACTGTGTGTGTGTGAACAGTTATTTTCCTTCATGTAATCAACAAAAACTTCTCAGAGAACAAGGCTGATCAACACTTGTCATTTATGATCAAAGTGGGAACTGCACAGACATTTCTGCCAGACACTGCAAAAATTGTCATTAAAAAGAGGTGTCAAGCCTGACGACATAACACAAAATGATTGCATAGTCGTAAATAAATATCAATTTTGAAATGTTGTAATTTTTGTACAATGTATTTGTTGATTTTGCATAGAAGTCTGTGTTGCCGTTTATAATTGTTTATTTTTCTTTTGTTAACGTCATTACTTTGCATTCATGAATGTGGCTAGCAGGTAAACCAACTGTATGCACATTGTATGTTTCTAACTTTAAGTTATGCAAATATTCTGCAAAAATGTTTATTAAATGACTTGAATTAGTTGTCATGTGTGGCCCTCATGACAACACAAATGTGATCCATATGGCCCCTTCGGTGAACCCTTAGTTTGACATGCGTGACTTAAGACGGTCGGGGATTGAACGCCGACCTGCATGAAGCGAGACCGTCGCTATACCGTCCAGAAACTACGAGGAGATAAGAAAATTCCTAATAGAAATACCATGAGTGACAGCTCAGAGGAAATGCTGCACAAGACATGGACTATATTATCCAGATGTGCAAGGAGGCAGCAAACAAATGTGTCCCAGTACAAAGGGAAAAAAAAAGTGCAAATGAGGAAGCCATGGTTTAATCAGGGATGTAAGGTGGCAAAGCAACTAAGTACAAGGACATGGAGAAACTACAGAAGAAGCTGGACACCAGAGACAGTCTCCGTGGTGTAGTGGTAAGACACTCGCCTGGCGTTCCGCGAGCGCTATGTCATGGGTTCGTATCCTGGCCGGGGAGGATTTACTGGGCGCAATTCCTTAACTGTAGCCTCTGTTTAACGCAACAGTAAAATGTGTACTTGGATGAAAAAACGATTCTTCACGGCAGGGGATCGTATTCCAGGGACCTGCCCGAAACGCTATGCGTACTAGTGGCTGTACAAGAATGTAACAACTCTTGTATATATCTCAAAAAAAAAAAAAAAAAAAAAAAAAAAGAGAGCAGAGGAAGATATCAGAGGGCCAGGAGCAAATACCTCAGGGAGAAGAGACGCAGACAGTACAACAATGACAGCAAATAAAGCAAAACCCAGTCCAAATTGCTGCACAACCACATCAGAAGGAAAACAACAGTGAAGGAACAGGTAATGAAACTGATGATAGGGCAGACAGATTCATTACAAATGACAAGGAGATGTGTGTGAGGAAATGGATAAGAAAGTCCAGAAGGTCTTCACAGTAGAGCAAGGAGACGTTCCAGAACTAAGAGCATGTCTAACAAGGCACCACAGGGGGAGTTTGTGATTACCAATGGGGAGTTAAGGAAGTATTTGATAGTATTAAATATGACAAAGGCTGTTGGGGAGGCCGCTCCCTCCCTAAAGAGGGAGGGAGGGACTACTATGCCTCCCACTCTCAATGATGTATAACAAGTCGCTGGTAAGAGGAGAACTGCAAAAATTTGGAAGACGATTAACGTAGTCCCGATATACTAGAAGGGAGACAGACAGGAGGCACTGAATTACAGGCCAGTGTTACTAACTTGCATACCATACAAGGCGATAGAGAAGATTTAAAAAAAAAAAATCTGGAGAGAAATAATTTTCTAACACATCACCAGTATGAGATCACGGATGGTAAATCTTGCCTCACAGGATTAATTGAATTCTATGACTAGGCGACACAAATTAGGCAAAAAGGAGAAGGGTAGGCTGACTGCATGTTTTTTGATTGCCGGAAAGCCTTTAGCACAATAACCCATAACAGACTAGTGCATAAGTTGGTGATAGAGCTGGAATGAAAAGGTAGATTTTCGAGTGGAGAAGTACCTTAGCAACAGAAGACAGCCAATCACTGTAAGGGGTGAGGTCTCAGAATAGTGAGGCGTCACTATAGAGTCCAATAAGGTTCAGTCCTCGGACCTATCCTGTTTATGATGTATATAAATGATCTCCCAGAGGGAATAGACTCATTCCTATCTCATTTCGCTAATGATGCGAAAATTATAAGGAGGATTAAGATGGAGGAAGATAGCAAGAGACTACAAGATGACCTGGACAAACTGATGGTATGATCCAATAAATGGCTACTAGAGTTTAACTGAAGTAAATGTAAAGTAATGAAGCTAGGTGGAGGGAGTAGAAGGCCCGACACAAGGTACCAAATGGGAAGTCCTCCATGAAACGGACAGAGAAAATGAGAGTAGATACCATACTTAACGTATCTCCTGAAGCCCACATCAAAATGATAACCTCAGCGGCGTATGCAACGCTGGCTAACATCGGAACTGCCTTTAAAAACTTGTATAAGGAATCCTTCAGAACCCTGTATACCACATATGTAAGACCAATCCTGGAGTATGCGGCCCCAGCATGGAGTCCGTACCTTGTCAAGCACAAAACGAAGCTGGAAAAAGTTCAGAGATATGCCACTAGACTAGTCCCAAAACTAAGAGGCATGAGTTACGAGGAATGTCTGCATAAATTGCGCCTCACATCACTGGAAGGCAGAAGTACTCGGGGAAACATGATCACCACATTCAAAATTTACACGGGGATTGACGGGGTAGATAAGGACGGATTATTTAACACAGGTGGTACTTGCACAAGGGGACACAGATGGACAGCCCATCCTTCTAAGGTTTCCCAACGTTAAGAAAAGTTTGTACTTAAGTGTCCTATCCTATCCTACCAGAGGACCCAAAACAGAGAAGAGGACAGTATGTCAATTTCGCGAGCCGCTACCATTTTCTAGTACGACAGTTTTTGGCGTTAGGTGGAGTCTGCGTCAAAATGCGAGGCTCTATTAGAGATGAAAGCTAAGTATCTAGATGAGCCAGAGATATTAT
>WNGS01005641.1:9193077-9213615 GCA_020271785.1 Procambarus virginalis
AAAGCCCGAAATCATCTCCAAGATAACCTCAAGATAGTCCGAAAAACAAAAACTAAAACCCAAACTTAAATATTCCAAGGCTTATTATACACTTATATATTCCTATATAAAGCTTCAGATAGCGTGCATTATGCCTAGGAAGAATCGTTAGTTTAAGTTTTCTTTACAACATCAATACAAAAACTTTTCCGGTTTTCCAAATTCAACAATAATGATTTCTACTTTCTAATTGCCTTTTACGTCAATGTATATACGATAGTTGTCATCACTGCTATAAGCACTATCTATCTAAACAGTGGACTGCTTTCTCTGACACTCGTGTCACTGCTTCAACACCACACGTGTAGTGAAAACGTTAAATGAAAGTCATCTATTCTAACCTTGCAGAGTAAGCCGGACGACTCAAACAGAAAACGGAACAGTACGTCACTTTTGTGAGTCGATTTCATTTCAAATTACGTCCAAATTTGCCATAGCGCACATACGGGCCAAAAGTGACGTTAATTTTAAGAGGACGTGTTGAGTTCTCAAGCCTCTGTTAGCCCTCTGTCCTTATACCCATCCGTGGGAACTACTAAAACTGTTACTCTAACTCCTCTGGTGTGTTTTGCATCACTTATGTGATCCTGTTTATAACAATATATGCATTACTATTAATGAATTAACGTGACAACGTGGTTCACAGTTCGAACCTATGCGTTGGGGGTTCCCATGTCGTTCCCATGAGAAAATAACAACTAGTGAGGTTTATGTATAAAGAATACTGGACTGCCGCAGCAGTCACCAAGTGCGACAACCGTTATATTTTCGCGAACAATGCATAATCTTAGCATTGTATAGGTTAGGATTAGATTGGTTTATGTTACTTTTAATTGCCTCGATTTGGTCAAGTTGTGAGGAGCGTGGGAACCGACTGTATTATGGCGTTGAAGTTTTTTGTCATCCTATGTATTGGATGACAGGGAATATGCGCTGGGACAAGTGCATATTGAACTATTTGATAATTAGTAACGATGTTGTCAGTTTATTTGGCGTGGATTTCATCTCAAGTTGATCTCTGACTGCGTGACGGAACTGATTAACTTGTTATGGTTCATATAACAAGGTGAACAAGTGTAGACGTTACAACTACTTGGCTCCCGCTAGGTTCCAGGTGACCCTTGTGAGGTGGCACCGCCCGCGCTAAGACACAGTGACAGTTGAGAGGCAGGCCGAAAGAGCAGAGCTCAACCCCCGCAAACACAACTAGGTGAATACATGGTTGGTTAGAAACAATGTCACAGGAATAACTCCCACACCTCACGTTATTTTGTATACAATAAAAAATATTAAACACGATTCAATTATAAGTATTCCAGAAAAGTACAAATGTTTGGCCATAAATCCTAGCCTAATCTGCATAATTCGCCTATCGTGAATTAATGATAAAACTTAAAAACACGTAAGTCCATGTACCGGACCTATTTGCGCCTTTGTAACCCTTCCACTTCCACTTACAGCATGAGTATGAGGTCTCCTCTGTAACCCTTCCAGTACCGCCCACAGGATGGGTATAGGGTGCTTCTGTAACCCTTCCAGTACCGCCCACAGGATGGGTATAGGGTGCTTCTGTAACCCTTCCAGTACCGCCCACAGGATGGGTATAGGGTGCTTCTGTACCCCTTCCAGTACCGCCCACAGGATGGTATAGGGTGCTTCTGTACCCCTTCCAGTACCGCCCACAGGATGGGTATAGGGTGCTTCTGTACCCCTTCCAGTACCGCCCACAGGATGGGTATAGGGTGCTTCTGTACCCCTTCCAGTACCGCCCACAGGATGGGTATAGGGTGCTTCTGTAACCCTTCCAGTACCGCCCACAGGATGGGTATAGGGTGCTTCTGTAACCCTTCCAGTACCGCCCACAGGATGGGTATAGGGTGCTTCTGTACCCTTCCAGTTCTCTGTAACTTTTCAATACCGCCTGTGAGAGAATGGTGGTCTCTTGGGCTTGAACACCCGTGGTTGCAAGTGCTGCACAGTTCTGTGCACTGTGCAATTCCGATTACCCCTATCTCAGGTCACAGTATCCCCCCATGTTGGGGTTTCGTTTGATCGGTAATGCCTTTTGCAGTTCAGACCAAGTATTTGTGGAGATATAAGACGTTTGGTTATATGGGCAGATGCTAGTGTATACATCTTGCTTGTACAGTCAAGGGTGTGGACAAATATCCACTTATGCTAAGTTAGAACACAGCATATATGAGTTAGTCATGGCCTGTATGTGTATTATAGAACAAGGAAGCACATGGGCCTTGTCTGGCTATTTTTAAAGCTAGAACAGAGAGACTGCTTGATCAGCGAAACACGTCATATATGACAGTGGACAGAAATGGCGTCAGTGATAGTTTCCTTTCAGGGTACATAAATAACCATTTAAACATTCAAAATAGTAAATTCAAAAATAAATAATATTTTAGGTAATTAAATGTTAGCTCAGATAAATTGAGTAATGTTGACCAAACCACACTAGAAAATGAAGGGACGACGATGTTTCAGTCCGTCCTGGACCATTCTCAAGTCGATTGTCAAGTCACAATCGACTTGAGAATGGTCCAGGACGGACCGAAACGTCGTCCCTTCACTTTCTAGTGTGTGGTTTGATCAACATATTTCAGCCACGTTATTGTGACTCATCGGCTGCATATTAGGTAAACACGAACTACACATCTAAAGTTAAAAGAAAGCGGACACCCCCCTATAGGAATGCCATCTAGGGGCAATGCGGGCAGTTGCTCACAACACCGCAGCTGGAGGCCTCCTTACGGGCTCACCATAGCCCGTGCTACTTGGAACTTTTTATTCCAGGCAGTGAATCCTAAACAACACCAACAACAGCTGGAGGAAGCTTCAAGCTGTTAATATCAGTTGGTGGACGCGGTGTTATACGTAGATACATCATGTTTTACACTAAGAAAATATAACAATATAGATGCTTCTACAGTGTCAGCAGAATTACAGTGAAAAACAGTATCTGACGACCACAACGACGCCTCGGCTACAGCAACAAACAACAGTCTCCGTCTCTACCCCAGCTTATAAATCCTAAGTATTTGTAGGCTAGATAACTGGGCAGCCCATTCAATTCTAATTGCAAATATTAAACCCCAAATAAAAAAGTATAGCTAAAAGGGTGGTAGAGGTGGTTAGAAAACGGAATCCTGAGCCCACAGGTGAGTCCATTACACACTTTGTAGCACTAATTAAACCTTATATTTCTCTTGCACTTGTGTACAAATACAGAGTAATATACTATGTAATGAAGTATTTTATTCAATGATAGGTAATGTACTGAATAATTCTTATATAAACAATTATTATATGAAGTATAGGTTAGACTACCCAGAAATTATTTATCTACAAGTGCTTGCTGCACTTATAATAAAGATTAAATATATTACGATTTAAATTTAGATTTTACACTGCAGGTCTGTGAGAGCAGCACTTATCCTGTGAGAGCAGCACTCATCCTGTGAGAGCAGCACTTATCCTGTGAGAGCAGCACTCATCCTGTGAGAGCAGCACTCATCCTGTGAGAGCAGCACTCATCCTGTGAGAGCAGCACTCATCCTGTGAGAGCAGCACTCATCCTGTGAGAGCAGCACTCATCCTGTGAGAGCAGCACTCATCCTGTGAGAGCAGCACTCATCCTGTGAGAGCAGCACTCATCCTGTGAGAGCAGCACTCATCCTGTGAGAGCAGCACTCATCCTGTGAGAGCAGCACTCATCCTGTGAGAGCAGCACTCATCCTGTGAGAGCAGCACTCATCCTGTGAGAGCAGCACTCATCCTGTGAGAGCAGCACTCATCCTGTGAGAGCAGCACTCATCCTGTGAGAGCAGCACTCATCCTGTGAGAGCAGCACTCATCCTGTGAGAGCAGCACTCATCCTGTGAGAGCAGCACTCATCCTGTGAGAGCAGCACTCATCCTGTGAGAGCAGCACTCATCCTGTGAGAGCAGCACTCATCCTGTGAGAGCAGCACTCATCCTGTGAGAGCAGCACTCATCCTGTGAGAGCAGCACTCATCCTGTGAGAGCAGCACTCATCCTGTGAGAGCAGCACTCATCCTGTGAGAGCAGCACTCATCCTGTGAGAGCAGCACTCATCCTGTGAGAGCAGCACTCATCCTGTGAGAGCAGCACTCATCCTGTGAGAGCAGCACTCATCCTGTGAGAGCAGCACTCATCCTGTGAGAGCAGCACTCATCCTGTGAGAGCAGCACTCATCCTGTGAGAGCAGCACTCATCCTGTGAGAGCAGCACTCATCCTGTGAGAGCAGCACTCATCCTGTGAGAGCAGCACTCATCCTGTGAGAGCAGCACTCATCCTGTGAGAGCAGCACTCATCCTGTGAGAGCAGCACTCATCCTGTGAGAGCAGCACTCATCCTGTGAGAGCAGCACTCATCCTGTGAGAGCAGCACTCATCCTGTGAGAGCAGCACTCATCCTGTGAGAGCAGCACTCATCCTGTGAGAGCAGCACTCATCCTGTGAGAGCAGCACTCATCCTGTGAGAGCAGCACTCATCCTGTGAGAGCAGCACTCATCCTGTGAGAGCAGCACTCATCCTGTGAGAGCAGCACTCATCCTGTGAGAGCAGCACTCATCCTGTGAGAGCAGCACTCATCCTGTGAGAGCAGCACTCATCCTGTGAGAGCAGCACTCATCCTGTGAGAGCAGCACTCATCCTGTGAGAGCAGCACTCATCCTGTGAGAGCAGCACTCATCCTGTGAGAGCAGCACTCATCCTGTGAGAGCAGCACTCATCCTGTGAGAGCAGCACTCATCCTGTGAGAGCAGCACTCATCCTGTGAGAGCAGCACTCATCCTGTGAGATCAGCACTCATCCTGTGAGATCAGCACTCATCTTGTGAGAGCAACACTCATCCTGTGAGAGCAACACTCATCCTGTGAGAGCATCACTCATCCTGTGAGAGCAGCACTCATCCTGTGAGAGCAGCACTCATCCTGTGAGAGCATCACTCATCCTGTGAGAGCATCACTCATCCTGTGAGCGCATCACGCATCCTGTGAGAGCAGCACCCATCCTGTGAGAGCAGCACCCATCCTGTGAGAGCAGCACCCATCCTGTGAGAGCAGCACCCATCCTGTGAGAGCAGCACTCATCCTGTGAGAGCAGCACCCATCCTGTGAGAGCAGCACCCATCCTGTGAGAGCAGCACTCATCCTGTGAAAGCAGCACTCATCCTGTGAGAGCAGCACTCATCCTGTGAGAGCAGCACTCATCCTGTGAGAGCAGCACTCATCCCGTGAGAGCAGCACTCATCCCGTGAGAGCAGCACTCATCCCGTGAGAGCAGCATTCATCCTGTGAGAGCAGCACTCATCCTGTGAGAGCAGCATTCATCCTGTGAGAGCAGCACTCATCCCGTGAGAGCAGCACTCATCCCGTGAGAGCAGCATTCATCCTGTGAGAGCAGCACTCATCCTGTGAGAGCAGCATTCATCCTGTGAGAGCAGCACTCATCCCGTGAGAGCAGCACTCATCCCGTGAGAGCAGCATTCATCCTGTGAGAGCAGCACTCATCCTGTGAGAGCAGCCTTCCTCATTGCACATCTTTAACCACTCAAGGAAAGGAGGAGCTCCACAATCTACCATCAAACAGCTAGGCTGTTTTGTTGTATTTTGTAGTTTGTTTAATATAATATTAATATAATATTTAATATACATGGCATTCTTCCCCTTGTATAGTAGACTCTTCTCCGCTACTCTGTGACGTCAGAGGGACCCTTAGTTCATCCAACCAAGTGTTGAGTTGTGGTTGTAACTGCATTCTGATTGGTGTCCTGTGTGGAGGTTCTATAGTAACGAGATGGGAGGCTTGGCAGTCTTGCATCAGCTTGGCTATGTCATTCTCAGGAAGAGCTCTAGGCAGGAATGACGTGGACTCTCCGAGCTCAGAGTTACATTCCTCTATCAGCTACAGTTTACTAATTCTGGAAACTCTATTAGCTCTATGATCACCTCCCACGATGGTAGAGATGAATAATCCAGCAGTGGGACCCATTCATCAAGACAGCAAGAAAGTGTGTGAATGTGTGGTGTGAATGTGTGAATCTGTTCAGTAAGTAATCTGTTTAATATTGAGTATTCTAATCCTCACATTTTGTGGTGCGTAAGTGCCACCCAGTGAGTCTAGAGGTGCTCTTGACTTGGATGCAGTCCGGCCGTTCAAAGCATGACCCCCCCTTCGAAGTGCTGATACACAACCAAGCGTGTGTTTGTGCTTATATTCTAATACATCTCGATTTATGTGCAACCAATTTACTCCCGAGCATCATTTTAGCGTCTGTCCTTTGACTTGAACGTCGGTGGTGTTAGGCAGCCGCTGTTACTGGAGCGTGCTTGATGAGTGTTAAGGTAGGGTCTTGTGACTTGACTATCATCAACAGCAGCACACTAAGCCGGTCAAGTAATTTCCAATACCGCCCACAGGATGGGTAAGGGGGGGTACCCATTGTTAACTCATCTACCACCGACTACAGCATGGGTATGGGATGCCTCTGTAACCCTTACAGCACCACCACAGAAGGCATGACATACACTATCAAATAATACGTAATCTGACGTAATGTAAGGCATCATTCTGCCCTGCACCCTCCTATATACCTTTATATATTAGGCATATAATACATCATACATAGTCAGAGAATCTTATTATAGTGATATATCAATGAGAAAATCTACAGGAGTCGTGATGAGTTTCGAACCTATGCGCCGGCTCTTCCCAGATGCACACTAGTCGACTATACCACATGGTAAATAATTGCAACCTGTGTGTGAAACTTCTGTTTGGCTTCAGTGCAAGCCTCGGTAATCCTAGAGGGTGCAGTAGTACCCCAGGTTGCATTTTTTTTACCATGTCGTGGCGTAGTCGACTAGATAATAAATAGTGGCTTGCTGCACGTCTCTAGGGTAATATATGTCGAGATTTACAGCTGACGTGTACGAATATAAGAGCATAAATAATAACAAAGTACTCTTATAACCCACCAAGTGTTCCCCACTCACAATGGTAATATAAGCATCTGACTTCTACTTTCTCTCAGTTGTATTTTGGATTTATATTTTGCAAATAAATAATAAACTTGGATGAAACACTTCTGGAGACAATTTTTCACATTTGCAGGGCTCGGTTGTAACGGTTACAGTTTCTTAGCTAAGCCTGCAATATGAAGCAGTCGGTTCATATCACACAGTTCGAGCCATAACAATATATTCCTCTAAAAACCTGTTGTGACGCCTACAGTTCCAAGTCAGCAGTCCTGTTATTTTTTTCCCCCATTCCTTGGGCCCAGATCCCAGAGAATACTGGAATACTTGCTGGCAGACACAGCCGATCCCCGGGGAATATATGGGACGCTAACGGCAGTAACTTCAAAGCTTTCAGATTCCAAGTCGGCGTTACTGCTGGGAATATCACATTTCCTCNTACACCTGTTCCCCACCGTGGGAGGAGCCTACCTTCATAATAGTAATAGAAGGTCTTCCGATTAAAAGCTGCCTATGATCCAACAACCCTAAGGCGCATCATAGAAAAGCAAATGAGCAGCATTGCAGTTGCAGGAGCCACCACATCTTCACAGACGGATCGGTGGACACGGAATATGAGAGTGCTGACGCTGCTCTTTGCACGGCCAGCATTCAGGCTATTGGAGACTGGCAGGACCCGAATCATCAACCCAAACTGAGCTGTTTGCCATACAACAGACATTCGCATATGTGATTGCACAAAATACCCAAAATGCAACATATACACAGACTCAAAGGCTGTACTTCAAATATTAGAAAAAACAGTGGATAGACAACGTGTAAATAATACCCACAATTTTGTATCTAGGAGCAGTAACTAAAGCATAGGACTACATCACCCTAAACTGGATCCATCCCAGGTGGAATCCCATATATGAGAAAGCCGCCGAAACTGCTAAATTGGCAACTCGTCATCCAGTGAGCCACAAAACAATCCAACCCAGCCTAGAGTACATAAAAAACCCCATCACCAAAAAATCTCGCACACCTCAACAAAGCCCATCTACACCAGAGGGTAGCAGAAGTTCGCCCTCTGCAATATGGTATCTTCAGGCCACAAGTTAGACAGGTTAATATCCCGAAGGAATCCAAAGGAAGATAGCAGTTCGGTTATATAACTACGTCTAGGTTGCAGATGCATCTGGGAATTAGTGAACCCAAAGATTGGGAATGTATCTTCAGACAAATAATTCCAGAAAAGCGACTACTTCACTATCTCCTGGAATGTGAAGCAACCAACAACCTTTGACAGTCCTTTCCTTTCAGAGTCCTTTATCAGTCCCTGAATCTTGCAGTAACCAGCCTGAAGCCATCAACACTGCCACTCTTCTGGTCACAAAAGGTGTCCAAATACAAGATTCATTGTAACCCTTTTTCCTATATACAAGCTCCACTGTAACCCTTTAACTATATAAAAGCTCCACTGTAACTCTTTTTCCTATATTCAAGCTCTACTGTAACCCTTTTTCCTATATACAACCTCCATTGTAACCCTTTTTCCTATATAAAAGCTCCACTGTAACCCTTTTTCCTATATAAAAGCTCCACTGTAACTCTTTCCTATATAAATGCTCCACTGTAACCCTTTTTCTTATATAAAAGCTCCACTGTAACTTTTCCTATATAAAAGCTCCACTGTAACTTTTTCCTATATAAAAGCTCCACTGTAACCCTTTTTCCTATATACAAGCTCCATTGTAACCAAATGGCCGCAATTAAATGCAAAATCTATTATCTTTTATACAAATTATAAAGCCTTTGAACGTAGAGTTGAACTGTTCACATTCACCGATGAGTTGAAGGCAGGGAATTATTGGGTCGTGTTCCCCCTGCCCCCCTTCAGGAGAGCATTGGGTCAACCATGCCCCTTCAGGAGGGTACTGGGTCAACAATGCCCCTTCAGGAGGGCATTGGGTCAACAATGCCCCTTCAGGAGGGCATTGGGTCAACAATGCCCCTTCAGGAGAGCATTGGGTCAACAATGCCCCTTCAGGAGGGCATGGGTCAACAATGCCCCTTCAGGAGGGCATTGGGTCAACAATGCCCCTTCAGGAGAGCATTGGGTCAACAATGCCCCTTCAGGAGAGCATTGGGTCAACAATGCCCCTTCAGGAGAGCATTGGGTCAACAATGCCCCTTCAGGAGGGCATTGGGTCAACAATGCCCCTTCAGGAGAGCATTGGGTCAACAATGCCCCTTCAGGAGAGCATTGGGTCAACAATGCCCCTTCAGGAGAGCATTGGGTCAACAATGCCCCTCAGGAGGGCATTGGGTCAACAATGCCCCTTCAGGAGGGCATTGGGTCAACAATGCCCCTTCAGGAGAGCATTGGGTCAACAATGCCCCTTCAGGAGAGCATTGGATCAACAATGCCCCTTCAGGAGGGCATTGGGTCAACAATGCCCCTTCAGGAGAGCAGTGGGTCAACCATGCCCCTTCAGGAGAGCATTGGGTCAACCATGCCCCTTCAGGAGGGTACTGGGTCAACAATGCCCCTTCAGGAGGGCATTGGGTCAACCATGCCCCTTCAGGAGGGTACTGGGTCAACAATGCCCCTTCAGGAGGGTACTGGGTCAACCATGCCCCTTCAGGAGGGTACTGGGTCAACCATGCCCCCTTCAGGAGGGTACTGGGTCAACCATGCCCCTTCAGGAGAACACTGGATCAACCACAATCCCCCTTCGTCACTCCGGATAAAATCCCTATTAATCCTATAAGGTTTAAAGAGACTATCCCCAAGCGTCTGGCCTCCAACCTTGAACAGACTGAACGACATTTTCACTTACAGACATAGATATACCAAAGTTGTTATTCCCGGCCAGGCTCTTTCCTGTCACAATCTTCCCTTTTTCACAAAAACGAAAAGGTTAACTCGGAGATATATACTAAGAGTGTGGTGTGGTGTGTGTACTCACCTAGGTGTGCTTGCGGGGGTTGACCTCTGGCTCTATGGGCTCGCATCTCATTGTCAATCAATCAACTGATTCCCCCCCCCACCCAAATCCCCCAGGAAGCAGCCCATAGCAGCAGTCTAACTCTCATGTACATATTTACTGCTAGGTGAACAGGAGCATCAGGGTGAAAGAAACTCTGCCCATTTGTTTCTGCCCCCGCCGGGGATTGAACCCGGACCTTATGACTACGAATCTCGAGCGCTATCCACTTAGCCATCAGACCCCGCGTGTGTGTGTGTATTCACCTAGTTGTGTTTGCGGGGGTTGAGCTCTGCTCTTTCGGCCCGCCTCTCAACTGTCAATCAACTGTTTCTAACTACTACTACTACTATATTTTTCACATCACACACACACACACCAGGAAGCAGCCCGTGACAGCTAACTAACTCCTAGGTACCTATTTACTGCTAGGGAGGAACATACATTTCGTAGCATGCGACAAGTGTCACGGTTAGGACGCTAAATAACCGTATTAAAGACAGCTGCCACTTGCAAGCGACGAGAGACGAGGACTCCGGTAAGCGGCTCCACCAACACCGTCCTCACACCCGCCCAACTAACTGATCTTGGACTAGCGACTGACTTAATATACTTCCCTTTACCGGCAGATGAAAAAAATCTTTCGCCTCCAAACTCATGTTTACATAATGAGTTCTTATCTGGAAACAAAGGCATGAATATGCTGAACGCGTAAGTGTATAGCACGAATGTATCACCCTTATTATAATTCAAGCAATTTCATGGGAAATTACGCACAGAAGTGAATATTAAAGTGGCAGCTGTTATATGCTTTTGCAACTCAAGAGTAATTATATGATCAATATATGGCCGTGGTATGAAGACCTCATGTTAGACAACAGTTGTGAAGCGGGAGTTCACTTCGTGAAATTATGTAGACTACTTACGGTAAAGTTGAGACTGTACAGCAACTTTGGTTACATGATATGAATACTGTAGCATGTATGGGCGACAGCACGCATGTACGTCATGTGACAAAGAGTACTGGGAAGACGGGACACCACAAGCGTACCTCTCATCACGTAACTTCACTTAGTTAATTACACTCAGGTAATTACAGACACGCAAACACAGAAAAGACCAAGAGGACAGTACACAATGAAGGGGAAACTTCCTTCCTGTAACGACTAGAAAAAGACCTGGGATTGGATACATCACGAAAGCCTAACTCCGGAGGCATATAAATATGATAACATCAGCAGCATACTCTATAATGGCAAGTCAGAACATCGTTCAAGAACGTATAGAAGGAATTATTTAATCACTGCACAACGCCTACGTGAAATTAGTTTTAGAGTACCCTACCCCGGTCGGGTAGCCGATCGGCCGAGCGGACAGCATGCTGGACTTGTGATCCTTTGGTCCTGGGTTCGATCCCAGGCGCCGGCGAGAAACAATGGGCAGAGTTTCTTTCACCCTATGCCCCTGTTACCTAGCAGTAAAATAGGTACCTGGGTGTTAGTAAGCTGTCACGGGCTGCTTCCTGGGGGTGGAGGCCTGGTCGAGGTCCGGGCCGCGGGGACACTAAAGCCCCGAAATCATCTCAAGATAACCTCAAGATAACCCCATCGTGGCGCCCTCATCCCATAACACACACAAAAACTAGAAAAGGTTTAAAGGTTTGCAGCAAAGCTCGTCCCAGAATTACGAGGGATGCGACATTAATAAAGTCTGAAAGAACTAGATCTGACGTCGACAGAAAAAAAAGGAAAGAGAGAATCATGATACAGACATAAAATACTAAGGAGGGAATAGACAAGAGTGGAAAAAGAGATGTTCAAAACGAAAATAATATACCCAGAAAACATGGATGGGAGCCTGAGAAACAGAAGAGTCAAAGAGAGAAGTTAGAAAGTTTTCTTTTAGCATAAGATTATTGGGTAAATGGAATGAACGAAATGAGCAGGTTGAAGAAGTGAGCTCCAGTCACATTTTCACAAATATATATGATAGAGGAATGTGGCAGGAGTTATTACATTAGACCAGGGGTCTCCAAACTTTTCAATGTAAGGGCCACATTATATATTTCCCATATTTATGCGGGCCGAAGGAATAAAAAATGAAAAAACAAAACAAAAAACAAATCAGTGCCAGTAATTTAATTTCCTCAAATATTAAAGTATAACATGGAAAAATTAAAACATATCTTTTTGGAAAAAATTAGGGTAAACTAAATAGATTCCTGCCTTTAGTTTTATGCAACCAAATTAGTGTGACGAATGATACTGTCGTTTTGACTTCAAAATTTCATTAAAATCAGGTTCCAGATTAGATGAGCCAATTGTAAGAATTGATTTCAAGTGATCATCAGACAAATTTGCTTGATAGTTTGATTTCACATACTTCATTTTGGAAAATGTTTGTTCACACAAGTATGTTGAACCAAAAATGGACACAAAACTACAAGCAAACTTTTCTTTTCTTTATCTTTTCCATATCTGAAAACATAAGGGTAAAATAAATGAAATAAATTCTACAGGAAAAAAACAGCTTGTATGTGGTGTTAAAAAGCATAGCATATTATTATAAAGTGGTAAATATTATGGCAACAGCTTTCGTTGATAAACTTAATGGTTACCATTTTAACTATTTTAAACATGCAATATTTTTGGCTACAATAGTATTATTGCTATTTTGTATAACTAAGATAAAGGTATTGTCAAAGTACAGAGAAAAGAATATTGTACAGTGTTTGTGCTCCCTGAAACAGAAGCAGCGAAGCCCCACTCGCCCTCCATCCCCACAATATACAGTTATACACAACTGATTGGTTGTAATGCACAACACATACCTACCAGTACTAGTATCTGTGCGTCACACTATCGAGAGGAAAACTGACTCGGGCTGAGCGCCACCAGTCAGCAGCCCCAGCTTTGAATAATTCTGGGATGCCATTCGTACGATAATTATTTTTTCAAGGCCACCACACTGGGATTTGTTTGGCTTGCCGGATGAAATTATGTGGCGGGCCGGATGTGGCCCGCGGGCCATAGTTTGGAGACCCCTGCATTAGACAACTAGCGGCTAGAAAGGCGAAATCTAAATCAAATTTTAGATTTCACAATACACACAAGACTACACACACACACACACACACACACACACACACACACACACACACACACACACACACACACACACACACACACACAATCGACTACATCACGCAAAAGTGTAAGGAGGCAGCAGACAAGTTTGTCCCAGTCCAAAAGGAAAATAACGAAATGCAGACGAGAAACCCATGCTTTAAAAGATGTAAACTAGCAAAGCAAGTACACGGGCATGGAGAAATAAGCCAGCCTTGCATACGCTGCTGATGTTATTCTTTTTATGTGGGCTTCAGGAGACAGGTTTGACATGATTTCAACTCCAAGATCTTTCTCTCTGTCCGTATAAATAAACGGACAGAGAGAAAGGAATATTAAACGGAATATTACAGTTTATCTGTAATAAATAACAGATAAACTGTTTAACATGGGGGTACGCAGACAAGGGGACACAGGTGGAAACTGAGTACCCAAATGAGCCACAGGGACATTAGAAAGAACTTTTTCAGTGTCAGAATAGTTAACAGATGGAATGCATTACGGAGTGATGTGGTGGAGGTTGACTCCATACACAGTTTCAAATGTAGAAATGATAGAGCCCAGTAGGCTCAGGAATCTGTACATCAATTGACTGACAGTTGAGAGACGGGACCAAAGAGCCAGAGCTCAACCCCCGCAAGCACAACTAGGTGAGTACACACACACACACACACACACACACACACACACACGCACGCCCGAGCTTCTTTGATGGTTGAGAGGCGGGACCAAAGAGCCAGAGCTCAACCCCCGCAAGCACAACTAGGTGAGTACAACTAGTTGAGTACACACACACACACACACAGAATGAGAGAACAAGATCGTGAGAAATATGATAACAACGTACACAATTTATAAAGGGAATCGACATAGTGAGCAAAGACATGTTTAAAATGAGATATAGTTGAACAAAAGAACTTTATTGGAAAAGAGACATATATTGTACCCACAAATATGAGAGGAAGATCTTCAGCTCAAAAGCCTTCACAGTTTTATAAGTAAATGTGATACGTATAATATGTCTTAAGTATTTGACATAAGTGAGTCAATGTATTCAACGATCGATATCTGAAAAGTCGTGACTTAAAGAGCTGAAACGCGATCCTGCAAGCAAATCAAGTAGAGTCAAAGACGTGTTCAAGATCTCTCACACACACACACATTCCCGTCTCTACATACACAACAATCCTCTCACCACCCACCAAAAAATATTCCTACAAAAGGCTAAGTTAAAACTCACGTTAATTTAGAGTTATAAGCCAGACCTTCCACAACAGTATCTTCAGCTCCTTCCACGCCTTATTTTTACGTAAGAATTATCAACTACTTAATTACCCGCTGTCAACACAAAACGTGTACTAGGTTTGTTGAGATGGTCAGCTGATTGTGACGACAGCATTGCGTCCCCTTTTACTACCCTCCCCCCCCCCCCCAGGGCCCAGTGTTAGGGGGCCCTTGGCTAGACAGAGTGAGGGGGACCCTGGCTAGACAGAGTGAGGGGGACCCTGGGCCAGACAGCTATGGGGCCACACATTTGGGTTAAATCTGGATTCTACTACACAGAGGTCTTCGGCTCATTGTGGATTGTATTAAAAGAACAATTTTCACTTCTCTTCGTTCATATTTTTAATTAAGAACGAAGAATTATTTTTAATTATATTAATAAATATTATAAGTTAATAAATCCTACCCACAGCACACGACCTTCCACAACTCCTATATTGCAACACAAAACAGAAACATTGGTGTAATCCTTGTGAGGTGCTGGGAGCCCCGTGCTCTGGTCGTCGTCGAGGGCACCGTGACTGTTGATGATGACCCAGGAGTGGGAAGAGGGGAGAGAGGGAGGACTGTCTCCCCCATGGGATCTCTTCTACATTTTCCCCATCTCTTAGTTTTTACCCTCTGTTGCTTCCCTCCTCTTAGTGTCCCCTCCCTTTATTGTTCCCCTTTACCCACCCTACTCTCATTGTCTCCCATTCTTAGTCTCCATCCTCTCTCCTTCGCCACCCTTCCCTTTAATCCTCTTCTCACTATCCTTCTCTCACCCCTCTTCTTCTTCTTCTTCTTCTTCTTGAGTTATCTTGAGATGATTTCGGGGCTTTTTAGTGTCCCCGCGGCCCGGTCCTCGACCAGGCCTCCACCCCCAGGAAGCAGCCCGTGACAGCTGACTAACACCCAGGTACCTATTTTACTGCTAGGTAACAGGGGCATAGGGTGAAAGAAACTCTGCGCATTGTTTCTCGCCGGCGCCTGGGATCGAACCCGGGACCACAGGCTCACAAGTCCAGCGTGCTGTCCGCTCGGCTGACCACCTCCCTCATTAGTTTCTCCTAACTTCTTTTAGTTTGTTATGGTGCCAGTCTCCAGCGCTCTCCTTCGCATTCATAATGCCTTGTGTTGCAGGGAGGTATTCTCAGGCCAGGATTCCTGGAGCACAAGCGGGCCCACTGTGGTAACCTGTATACCTTTCCTCCATCATAGTGGCTCAAGTCTGGATTTACTGACCAGTCTGCAAGCTTGGAAACGCTGCGAGGCCGTTCACGACTCAAGGTTATTACTATCGACAACTTTGTAGCACTTGGAAGCTCATAAACTCATATGACCGAAGAAACATTTACAGGCTTCGTCAGTGGGCAAGTGCTTCATGAATCTTGGCTCGTACTGCAGCACCCATGTCATGTATATATATATATATATATATATATATATATATATATATATATATATATATATATATATATATATTATACTTCATGTATAATAACTCAAATGTGCTGGTAGATGTTGACCGCTATTTCCTAAGCCCCGCCTTATGAACTATACATATCAGGGTGGTTTATATGTACTCACCTATTTGTGCTTGCAGGATCGAGCATTGGCTCTTGGATTCCGCCTTTCCAGCCATCGGTTGTTTACAGCAATGACTCCTGTCCCATTTCCCTATCATACCTAATTTTAAAAGTATGAATAGAGTTTGCTTTCACAACCTGTTCCCGAAGTGCATTCCATTTTTCCACTACTCTCACGCTAAAAGAAAACTTCCTAACATCTCTGTGTCTCATCTGAGTTTCCAGTTTCCACCCATGTCCCCTCGTTCTGTTATTATTACGTGTGAACATTTCATCTATTTCCACTTTGTCAATTCCCCTGAGTATTTTATATGTTCCTATCATATCTCCTCTCTCCCTTCTTTTCTCTAGTGTCGTAAGGTTCATTTCCCTCAGACGTTCTTCATATCCCATCCCTCGTAACTCTGGGACAAGCCTCGTCGCAAACCTCTGAACCTTCTCCAGTTTCCTTATGTGTTTCTTCAGGTGGGGGCTCCATGATGGCGCGGCATACTCTAAGACTCGTCTCACGTAGGTAGTGTAAAGCACCCTAAAGGCCTCCTCACTTAGTTTTCTGAATGAAATTCTAATTTTCGCCAGTGTAGAGTACACTGACGTGTCTCACATAGTTGTGCTTGTGGAGGGTTGGGCTTCGACACTTTGGACCCGTCTCTCAGCTGTCAATCAATTGGTATGCAGGTTCCTTAGCTGTGCATGCCACCTGTCTCACATACACCTGTGTAACTGAGGCAGGCAGACCTCAGACAGGTGTAATTCCCGTAGCAGCTGTCTAACTGCCACGGCCAGTTACCTATTTACTGCTAGGTGAACAGGCCAATCAGGTGAAAGAAACATTCTATGGCGATTTGTATTGATCGACCTGAACACACACACCGAGCCACTCACGACTATGACCCAGAAGCGCTGTCTTCGCTCGGCTACACGAGGACCCGTGCGTGTGCGCGCCGTGTTGCGTTTACAGTAGACACCTTTGTTGTGGTATTCCTGTGTGAACGATTATTGCCATATGTATTCCTTGTTCTTTGTTTATAGCTGACGTCCTTGGTTTGGCTGATGTTAATTTGTATCAAATTTGTTTGTGCTGGATGTTAACATCACCTATTTGTTTGTTTTCTGAGTGCTGTTTCCTCCTCCGCTCTACAAGGACGTGACGGTGGTACGACGTCAACGGAAGATGAGAGGGGCCGTAGGATGAAGTCTCTTCACCCCTCTACCTCGCTCTCTTCTTCCCTTCCCTCCACCAACCTCACTCTTACCCCCAACCCTACCCACTTTTTTGATTTTTTTCTAGGGAGTACAAGAGTGTATAGGAGAGGCATAGGTGGAAGTGAAGTATAGAAGTGGGCAAGTATCAGTGAGAGGTATCGGACAAGCCGGCTGTGGCTGTCCGGCACTGCTGAAACGAGTGCACACATGCACACACCCCACCCGGCCTTCCATAACCAAATCTTTCCTGACCCTTCTCTCTCCACTTCTACACAATCCTTTTTCTATAAGTTTGAGTCTCCCTCCCTCCCTCCTTTCCCTCACTCCTTCCCCTTCCTACCTCTCTCCTTATCTTCCCTCTTTCCGGCCCAGCTCTCCCTAGCGACTCGCTATATCCTTCAGACCTCTGCCATAGATGGTCTATCCCGACGACGCAGTCTGGCTCCAAGAAAGATGCAGGAAATTTGGACAATTCTGTCACCGACTTTCAGGTGTAACACAACGTGGACGCCCAGTCCTCCTGCGGGAGTATTCCAAGACGTCGCTTCAGCAGCAGCGTTCAAGTGTTTTGTGGCATGCCGGGGGGGGTGGGGGGTTAGGGAGGGGTGGGGGATTGCAGGGGGGGTAGGGGGTGCTGTGGGGGGAAGGGGGAGGGGGGTGGTTCTTGGCATGGTAGAGGGCAGGGGAGAGGTGGCAGGGGTGGGGGGTGGTAGGGGGGTGCTGGGGGGGGAAAGGGGGAGTGGGGGTGGTTCTTGGAGGTAGAGGGAGGGAAGGGGTGTGCAGGGGGGTGGGGGGTAGGGGGTGCTGGGGGGGAAGGGGGCAGTGGGTGGTTCTTGGGAGGTAGAGGGAGGGGAGGAGGTGAGGGGACAAGGAAGGGGGTGCAAACGAAGGTGTGAGGGGAGGGGGGTGCTGGGGGACAGTGGAGAGAGGGGTGCAGGCGGGTAGAGGGGACGGATGTGGGGAGGAGGTTCAGGGGTGAGGGGGAGGGGTGCATGGGGGTAGGAGAGGAGAGAGGGGGGGGAGGAGAGGAGGGAGGGGGAGGGGAAGAGAGGAGAGGAGAGGAGGGAGGGAGGGGAAGAGAGGAGAGGAGAGGAGGGAGGGGGAGGGGAGGAGAGGAGAGGAGAGAGGGGGGAGGAGAGGAGAGAGGGGGGAGGAGAGGCGAGAGAGGGGGATGGAGAGGAGATGAGGGGGAGGGGGGATGAGGAGACTAGGCATGCAAATCGGGGTGTGTGTGTGTGTATCTGTGTTCTCACCTGGTTGTACTCACCTATTGTGTTTGCAGTTTCGAGTCATGGCTCCCTAGCCCCACCTTCCCATCTCCTGGACACATTTCGTTTCTAAACTGCATATTAAATACCCATCAACGATCTGAAGCCTGTTCTATTTGCAGTTCACAACTTCCAGGGAAAAGATTCTATTATATATATATTTTACTTTATGAGGTAACAAACCCCGAAAGCCTGGACCACGCGGAATACCGGATGCCACATTTTGGAGGGTCCGGGTCTCCCTTGGCCATCCTAAACAGAAGCCAATCTCACGCCGCGTGCCCCGCCTCACACACCCTGGTCCCCTCCCTGGCCTCCAGTATCCCCTCAATGTTTCTCGTTTCAGCGCCTTCCCTCTTCTGTCAGCCGTCGCTCAAACCCCTGGTGGCGGCTGCTTGGTACCATCACTCAGGTCACTGCTCGATACCCCTTTGTCCCAATCCATCCTCCTGTGTAGATAGTACTTGTGCGTACTATCTACACCATCGCACATACATAGACGCAACGGACAATTAGATAGTAGAATTTGGTACTACTTACTTTATAGTCCGAAAAATAAGCTAAAACCCAAACTAATAGTCCAAGGCCTTGTTTATAGACTTATATATCCTATATAAAGCCTCAGATAGCGTGCATTATGCCTAGGAAGAATCGTTAGTGTAGGTTTTCTTTACAACATCAATACAAAACTTTCTGTTTTTTCCAAATTCAACAATAGTGATTTCTACTTTCTAATTGCCTTTTACGTCAATGTATATACGATAGTTGTCATCGCTGCTATAAGCACTATCTAAACAGTGGACTGCTTTGTCTGACACTCGTGTCACTGCTTGAACACCACACGTCACCAACCTGTCCTCTTAAAAAGAACGTCGCTTTTGGTCGTTTGCCCGTATGGCCGAATTTGGACGTAATTTGAAAATGAAAAAAAAAGTGAAAATAAATTTGGGATTTTTTTTGTCAACAACAGTAAGTTAAGGGTCCTCTGGTAGGTTAGGTGGGCAGGAAATTCATATAAAGTTTCAAAACGGTATGAAGAACGTTAATTGAAAGTCATCTATTCTAACCTTACAGAGTCGGCTGGACGACTCAAACAGAAAACGGAACAGTACGCCACTTTTGTGAGTCGATTTCATTTCAAAGTACGTCCAAATTGGCCATAGCGACCATACGAGCTAAAAGTGACGTTATTTTTTAAGAGGACGTGTTGAGTTCTCAAGCCTCTGTTAGCCCTCGGTCCTTATACCCATCCGTTGGAACTACTAAAACGTTTACTCTAACTCCTCTGGCGTGTTTTGCATCACTTATGTGATCCTGTTTATAACAATATATGCATTACCATTAATGAATTAACGTGACAACGTGGTTCACAGTTCGAACCTATGCGTTGGGTGTTCCCATGTCTTGGTACAGTGGACTAGAGCGCGCCTGGGAACATCCAACGCAATAGGTTCGAACCCTCATCCACGGCCCTGTGGGATTCGTTTCAATATATATTATCCCAGGTCCTATGGAGGCTCTGCTTCTGCCAGGGACTGATGGTTCGTACCTTGCGAGAGGAGCCAAGGTAGAAACAAGAGAGAAGGGAGGGGGGGGGGTAGAATAGCCTAAGCTACTCTATCCCTTTGAGATGTATTTCTTTCTTGTCTCAATAAACATACTAGAACTTGAACTTGAACTTGAAAGAAGAGACAAGAACGGTGGTTCGATCCCGCCGTCCTGCTCCAAAGATTTTCTTGTAGGTATGTCGCCTTATTTGATTTCAGTGTGTACTTGTAGATATTCCAGTACGACTAAATAACCCCTTCCAGGTTATCTTGAGATGATTTCGGGGCTTTAGTGTCCCCGGCGGCCCGGTCCTCGACCAGGCCTCCACCCCCAGGAAGCAGCCCGTGACAGCTGACTAACACCCAGGTATCTATTTTACTGCTAGGTAACAGAGGCATAGGGTGTGTGCTCTTGTGCTGCAACTCGTGTGCTCCAACACTTGTGCTCCAAGCACAAGTGTTGGCTACAAGGTCTTGGGCGTGTACACCCGTCAACACTCACACCTGTTCTCGCAC
>WNGS01005641.1:9213640-9225180 GCA_020271785.1 Procambarus virginalis
GACAGCCGTCTCATAATAGGATGTATCGATGTGTGTAGTAAATAAGTGTACATCTGTAGGTAGTAAGGCCAAGGCAAGTGGTTAGTGGGAGGGATACTGTCTGATATCTGGTATATACCATTCATACCTTGAGACTGGAACTCCGGATCTTTGGCCTTTAGTCTCTAGTCTAAAATTACTACAATTGGTCTTGTCTAAATCAGTGTGCTAATGCAGCTGTATAATTGATTGCTGGTTAGTATTCACATGTTACTGTTCTTTTCATCATTTCTGGACACCAGGGAAGTCATTAATATTTTATCAGTGCATACGGGCTCTGCAAGGCCGGGACCCAATGATGTTAGTTATGCTTTAGGCTGATATTAGCGACAATAGCTAATATTGCCTATTTCCTAATATTGATGCTACATACTGCCTGTGCCATCGCCTAAACTCTGAAAGCTGGACAGCCGTGTGTAAGTGTTCAATGACGCACTACACTTCAACGCCGCTGCGACGGACAGCCCGTACCCACCATCTGACATTCCGTTAAAAATCGCGGCGGACTCGTTTGCCTAACCAGACAACATACAAATCACCCGAGCCAACCTCGCGTAACCTGTGTAGGTCCGAGTTCAGAAAGCTGAATATCAATGCTTGAATTCTACAAACCCCCCACCCCCCCGTAAATTTTGACGGTTTGGACGATAGCGTTAAAAATATGCGATGTATCTGGTAAGATGACAGGTTGTTATCATGTTATTGAGTGCGACCTTCTTAGAGAGACTATCTTTAAAGAACCTCTTGGTGATGGTGCCTTTAGAGGCCTAGAGTCGTCGGTTCAAATCCCGGTATTGTTGGACTCGACCCCACCTTCCTGAGGGTGATGTCGCCACCAGCTTAACCCACCCCTGAAGACCGCAACATCAGCAGTCCTAGAATCAGGCTGTGCCCCAATCTAGCTAGCTCTCTGTTCAGTATGTTTCGTATGATATTGGTGGGTAACTGATTACGTCCTATCCTTCCGAACCCAGCAGAAGGCGAGGGACGAGGAGAGAGACGAGAGCAGAGGGGAGGAGAAGAGAGAGAGAGATGCAGAGAAGAGAGAGAGAGAGAGTAGAGAGACTGACGTTCACGTTTAAGGGTCTCCAGAAGAGCATCTCATAAACAGCACCAACCCCTAGGGTCAGTCAGTCCACTACCCGTCCCTTTTAGTCCAATGTAGGCCATAGATGTAAGATAGACGGAGAGAGAGTGAGATAGAAGAGAGAGAGAGAGAGATAGAGAGAACGATGAGAGAAGAGGAAAGAGAGAAGAGATGAGCGGAAGAGAGAGAGTAAAGGAAGATGGGGGGGTTCAGTTCCAGAAGAGCATCTTCAATAAACACACAAACCCTAGGTAAGTCAAGCCACGGACCCGTCCTGTGGCTTGACACAAGTCGACAAATAGTTAATCACCAAATTGCCATAAATGTATCAGGCCTTCCCTCATTACCATCACTGGATCTCCAAGAGTATAAACACTGAGTGTTTATAGTCGATATTTACTTGGTTCACTGTGCAAACACTAAGGCACAGGGTTATTTACCTGTGGTAGTGACCGAGGGCCCGCACACTGCTGCTGGCTTCAAGGACAAGTACCAGTACGGTGCTGTAGGTACCTGGCGGCAGTGGGGTGAGCTGGCCAGGTAGGCAACCGTTGAGAGAGTTATTTTGTTGGGGCTAGGCCGAGGGTACCAAAACCTGTGCATTGACAGTCGTTAAGGGACTGCAGGCTAGGGTACCATTGGCTTTATTCCACAAGGGGTACAAAGCCGGGGTGTGTGTGGTGACCCACTCCATGTGTGACTAGACACTATCGGTGACAGTGGCACTGTAGGAGAGGAGAACATCGTGCCACAATATACATATATAGATAGACAGATGGGGTAGCCGTCGGTGTCCGGGACGACCCAATACTCGGGCCACATACTTCGCTGTCTCCGTATACTGCCCAGCCCACGCCTGCTTCTCCCCACTTCCCGGTCTCCACACAATGCCCTCCCCTGAAGTCTCGCTAACACACAGTGTCCCTTGAGAATTTTACCTGACAGAGCAGGAAACAGGAAACCCAACAAGTCCTTCTCACTGTAAAAGAACTGATCCCTGAAAAGCTTAATCTTGGCATTTGGGGCGTGTTCCAACACAGGTCTTACACTCCAGAGCCCCTCAGATGCTTCAGATGTCAGAGATTTGGACATCACAAGGATGGATGCCAACGCCCAGCGACGTGTGGAGTATGCAACACCAAAATATGCCTTGATAAACACAAGGCTAACGAGCCAGTTCAAGCAAAGTGCCCAAATTGCTCAAACCACGCCTGGAACCTAAAATGTCCTGAAAAGCTTAAAAGGATTCGAAGGAACCCTCCCACGCCCACAGCAGAGCAGAAGTGTCAACCCAAATATATACCAACTCCCCTGCCCACAAAAACAACGTGGAGCTTACCAAGATCAAGCCAGGTGGAGGGGGCACATGCCACATCGGCCATGGTGGAGGGTGAGAAGGCCTCCATCCAGGCCAGAGGGAGGGCTGGGGGCCACCAGAAAATAGTTCAATGTAATCACCCGATCATTGCATGCAGAAATAACACTCAGGGCAATGAGGGCAAGAGTGTCCGAGTTTCCACTGATAAGGGCTAAAGAGTAAACAGGGTCCAAACCAGCTCAGCAGTAATGCTTCCACACAATTGGACACCCTCTGGCCAATACTTAAGGCCATGGTCACGGAATTAGTCCAAACCTTGCTTTAGAAACACGGTATCAAACAAACCACAGAGACCCTAAAGACAACTGAGGACAAGTTCAAGTCATTTTAACAAACAATATCCTCACCTTCAAGAACGCCCGGCAGAAAAACTCTCCTAATCCACATGAAAAACAGGCAGAGTCCAGTATTTCTGAAAGCGACCTTGATGAGTCAGTTTCAAGTACACCAAGATCCTCAATTCCAATTTCAACTTCCATGGTAAGTTCATCTACGGATGTCACGGTAATATCAACAAGTTCCAACAACTAAGATGACTAAGCTCCTGCAATGGAATGTGAAAGGGCAGCGCACAAAATTGCAACACTTGCAATGCATAACAGCACCCAAAGGCATAGACAACCTGCTACTACAAGAGAGCTTGCTTCGTGGTGGCTTAGAACCTAAAATCTCAGGCAATCGAGGCTGCTTCATTCTAAGGCCAATGGGCAATCCAGGGGATGTGCCATATATGTGAAAAGTGACCTGATCTCCAGCCCATACTCAGCCCACCCGATTGTGTGGGCCGGGGACAGAGGTTATGGAAGTATACATTGAGCAAAGACACGCCAAACGTGAAGTGTGTGATAAGTACTCCACGTGTAGAAATTGATCTTTCAGTGTTATTTGGACACGCCATCACCTCAAACACAATAATTTGTGGTGATTTCAATGCCCATCATCGTTTGGCACTAGGGTCGAACACAACAAATGAGGCAGGCACTCACATAGCACATCTACTAGACCAGCTATCAGAAATCCAAATCCTCAACAAGAACGAACCCACCCACATCCAAGGAGGTAAACTAGCCCTTACCTTCATTTCAGCCTCCCTTGAAGATACAGCAACATGGTCAGTTGAGCCAAACTTACATGCTATCATTATGGGGTCCAAATTCATCTAAATTTGGAACTACCCATCCCACCTCCACCAGAAGCCTGGAACTTCGTTCTAGCAAAATGGGACCTCTTTCAAAACTTCATCTCAGAGTGGCATAGAAACTGTTGTTTCCGAAGATATTAATCAGACAAAACAAGATTTTGTCAAAGCAATTCAAAGTGCAGCCAACCACTCAACTCCACTGAAAAAGTCCACCATACACCACAAAAATCACTGGTACTATTGCAAACGTGTCACAGATCTAATCATAGACTCAACAGCACAAGGAAGCTATTCAAAAAGCAGCTAAGTGAACGCAACAGGACCCTACTCAGTGAAGTTAAGGAACATGTGCATCAAGAGACCAGATAATCAAAGAATAAAAGTGTCTGGAATGGTGTTCACATCTGAATGAACACACCTCTCTTGAGGAGATGTGGCAGCAAATCCACAGGGCCATAGGAAATAAAACACCAAAAGCCCCACACCCTAAGAATCATCAACAGGAAGCTGAAATACTGGCAACCAAATTTGCAGAATGAGCAGCTAGTAATCATCTTCCACCAGATGTACTAGCTGTGTAGAAAGGATTAGAGGAATGACGGCCTCACAGAATCCTTACAGCGTGAGCAAAAGCGTCTGACACTGATACACTTTTCACATTGGATGGGCTCAATCGGGCTAAGAAAAACTCCAAAGAAACATCCCCTGGAGACGACAAAATAACCTATAAAATTATTAGAAACCTTGGCCCAGAGGGAGATGCTGCATACCTAAAGTTAATTAATTTATCCTGGACTTCTCAAACTAGGCCTACAGCTTGGAATATGGCAGACATAGTGCCAACCCAAAAACCCAAAGATCAAGCTAATCTCAGGCCCCATCTCTCTCCAAAGCTGTGCGCCAAGACGGCTGACAGAATGGCACTCAACAGACTTGAGTGAAAAAGGCCTAAACTGCACCAGGGCATGTATGCCTATAGAAAAGGGGGTTGGCACAATGGAACGTATTACCACTCTGTTAGCCCACGTGAATGACAGACCAGGAATAACGATATTCCTGGTCCTCAAGAAAACCTTTGAACTGGCTAGTGCCCCAGCTGGGGCACTAGCCATCGGTGCCACTCTGCTGCCTCATCGACAAAGAGGTCAAAGGCAACCTGCTCTCCTGGAACAAAAACTCGCAAAAGAAGAAGCAAGAGTGAAACTTCATGGCATAGTCTCTGAATACAAAAAGACAAAGACGGTACACCGCAAGGTATTGTACCGTTTTCACTCGTTTTTGTACACTCACAGCCCCCTACTCTTTAACTGTTTAATGGAAAGTATAATGAGGCTGAAACTCCCACAATAGTGCAGGCTACTAAATTATGCGGACGACTTTCTCATCATCATAAAATGAAGGGATGCGGCGCGCCTTGCACCCAAATGGGTCAGTGAAGAGGCAAAGCAGATTGGTAGAAAACTACCCTACCCAGACAAAAGCCATGCACATAAAAAATAGTGAAGCCCAACAACCAACTCAAAGTTGAGGGTCAGCCAAATGAATGGGTGGACACTTATCAGTATCTAGGAATAATCCTGGACACAAACATAAATTTTAATGCTGAGGTCGCTTACTTAAAAGCCTGGCCCGGCCCGGACGGCAGTCCTCAGGTTGCTAACCTTCCCTGTCTGGAGGAGCCAATCTGCAAGTCCTTCGCACATACTATGTACAGGCAGTCAGATCAGTGATCGACTATGCCGCACCTGCACTCGCAAGTCTATCACAACAGCAGTGGAAAAAGTTTGAGGTTGCCCAAAACAATGCTATGAGAGCCGCACTGGGAGCCCCCATGTGGACCAGGCTGGAAACTAAGACTGGAAATGGGTTTGCCCTCTCTTCAGTTAAGAATATCTCAAAGAACAGCTACGAATATCAGTAAGATAAATGTATCCCATGATGCAGTCCCAGTACGACTGGCCTTGGTGTTTGGCCTTGGCCTTGGTGTTTGGCCTTGGCTAAGACAACAGAAACGTTTGGACTGCCAGAGCTGGAGAAGTCCTAAACAGACAAAAAAAAAAAGCATGATTCTTGATAGAGGAGGTGATCAACCACCCCCAGACTACACCTGTTCCCCACCGTGGGAGGAGCCTACCTTCATAATAGTAATAGAAGGTCTTCCGATTAAAATGGCTGCCTATGATCCAACAACCCTAAGGCGCATCATAGAAAAGCAAATGAGCAGCATTGCAGTTGCAGGAGCCACCCACATCTTCACAGACGGATCGGTGGACACGGAATATGAGAGTGCTGGCGCTGCTCTTTGCACGGCCAGCATACAGGCATATTGGAGACTGGCAGGATTCGAATCATCAACCCAAACTGAGCTGTTTGCCATACAACAGACATTCGCATATGTGATTGCACAAAATACCCAAAATGCAACATATACACAGACTCAAAGGCTTTACTTCAAATATTAGAAAAAATAAACAGTGGATAGACAACGTGTAAATAATAACCACAATTTTGTATCTAGGAGCAGTAACTAAAGGCATAGGACTCAACATCACCCTAAACTGGATCCCATCCCATGTTGGAATCCCATTATATGAGAAAGCCGCCGAAACTGCTAAATTGGCAACTCGTCATCCAGTGAGCCACAAAACAATCCAACCCAGCCTAGAGTACATAAAAAACACCATCACCAAAAAATCTCGCACACCTCAACAAAGCCCATCTACACCAGAGGGTAGCAGAAGGTTCGCCCTCTGCAATATGGTATCTTCAGGCCACCAAGTTAGACAGGTTTAATATCCCGGAAGGAATCCAAAGGAATATAGCAGTTCGGTTATATAGACTACGTCTAGGTTGCAGATGCATCTGGGAAATTAGTGAACCCAAAGATTGGGAATGTATCTTCAGACAAATAATTCCAGAAAAGCGACTACTTCACTGTCTCCTGGAATGTGAAGCAACCAACAACCTTTGACAGTCCTTTTCTTTCAGAGTCCTTTAACAGTCCCTGAATCTTGCAGTAACCAGCCTGAAGCCATCAACACTGCCACTCTTCTGGTCACAAAAGGTGTCCAAAAGACGCAAAGGTGTCTTTTCCCTAAATACAAGATTCATTGTAACCCTTTTTCCTATATACAAGCTCCACTGTAACCCTTTTACCTATATAAAAGCTCCACTGTAACCCTTTTTCCTATATAAAAGCTCCACTGTAACCCTTTTTCCTATATACAAGCTGCACTGTAACCCTTTTTCCTATATACAAGCTGCACTGTAACCCTTTTCCTATATACAAGCTGCATTGTAACCCTTTTTCCTATATAAAAGCTCCACTGTAACCCTTTTTCCTATATTCAAGCTCCACTGTAACCCTTTTTCCTATATACAACCTCCATTGTAACCCTTTTTCCTATATACAAGCTGCACTGTAACCCTTTTTCCTATATACAAGCTGCATTGTAACCCTTTTTCCTATATAAAAGCTCCACTGTAACCCTTTTTCCTATATTCAAGCTCCACTGTAACCCTTTTTCCTATATACAAGCTCCATTGTAACCCTTTTTCCTATATAAAAGCTCCACTGTAACCCTTTTTCCTATATAAAAGCTCCACTGTAACTCTTTTTCCTATATAAAAGCTCCACTGTAACCCTTTTTCCTATATAAAAGCTCCACTGTAACTTTTTCCTATATAAAAGCTCCACTGTAACCCTTTTCCTATATAAAAGCTCCACTGTAACTTTTTCCTATATAAAGCTCCACTGTAACCCTTTTTCCTATATAAAAGCTCCACTGTAACCCTTTTTCCTATATAAAAGCTCCACTGTAACTCTTTTTCCTATATAAAAGCTCCACTGTAACCCTTTTTCCTATATACAAGCTCCATTGTAACCAAATGGTCGCAATTAAAATGCAAAATCTATTATCTTTTATACAAATTATAAAGCCTTTGAACGTAGAGTTGAACTGTTCACATTCACCGATGAGTTGAAGGCAGGGAACTATTGGGATCGTGTTCCCCCACCCCCCTTCAGGAGAGCATTGGGTCAACCATGCCCCTTCAGGAGGGCATTGGGTCAACCATGCCCCTTCAGGAGAGCATTGGGTCAACCATGCCCCTTCAGGAGAGCATTGGGTCAACCATGCCCCTTCAGGAGGGCATTGGGTCAACCATGCCCCTTCAGGAGAGCATTGGGTCAACCATGCCCCTTCAGGAGAGCATTGGGTCAACCATGCCCCTTCAGGAGGGCATTGGGTCAACCATGCCCCTTCAGGAGAGCATTGGGTCAACCATGCCCCTTCAGGAGGGTACTGGGTCAACCATGCCCCTTCAGGAGGGTACTGGGTCAACCATGCCCCTTCAGGAGGGTACTGGGTCAACAATGCCCCTTCAGGAGAGTATTGGGTCAACAATGCCCCTTCAGGAGGGCATTGGGTCAACAATGCCCCTTCAGGAGGGCATTGGGTCAACAATGCCCCTTCAGGAGAGCATTGGGTCAACAATGCCCCTTCAGGAGGGCATTGGGTCAACAATGCCCCTTCAGGAGAGCATTGGGTCAACAATGCCCCTTCAGGAGAGCATTGGGTCAACAATGCCCCTTCAGGAGGGCATTGGGTCAACAATGCCCCTTCAGGAGGGTACTGGGTCAACCATGCCCCTTCAGGAGGGTACTGGGTCAACCATGCCCCTTCAGGAGGGTACTGGGTCAACCATGCCCCTTCAGGAGGGTACTGGGTCAACCATGCCCCTTCAGGAGGGCATTGGGTCAACCATGCCCCTTCAGGAAGGCATTGGGTCAACCATGCCCCTTCAGGAGGGCATTGGGTCAACCATGCCCCTTCAGGAGGGTACTGGGTCAACCATGCCCCTTCAGGAGGGTACTGGGTCAACCATGCCCCTTCAGGAGGGTACTGGGTCAACCATGCCCCTTCAGGAGGGTACTGGGTCAACCATGCCCCTTCAGGAGGGTACTGGGTCAACCATGCCCCTTCAGGAGGGTACTGGGTCAACCATGCCCCTTCAGGAGGGTACTGGGTCAACCATGCCCCTTCAGGAGGGTACTGGGTCAACCATGCCCCTTCAGGAGGGTACTGGGTCAACCATGCCCCTTCAGGAGGGTACTGGGTCAACCATGCCCCTTCAGGAGGGTACTGGGTCAACCATGCCCTTCAGGAGGGTACTGGGTCAACCATGCCCCTTCAGGAGGGTACTGGGTCAACCATGCCCCTTCAGGAGGGTACTGGGTCAACCATGCCCCTTCAGGAGGGTACTGGGTCAACCATGCCCCTTCAGGAGGGTACTGGGTCAACCATGCCCCTTCAGGAGGGTGCTGGGTCAACCATGCCCCTTCAGGAGGGTACTGGGTCAACCATGCCCCTTCAGGAGGGTACTGGGTCAACCATGCCCCTTCAGGAGGGTACTGGGTCAACCATGCCCCTTCAGGAGAGCACTGGATCAACCACAATCCCCCTTCGTCACTCCGGATAAAATCCCCATTAATCCTATAAGGTTTAAAGAGACTATCCCCAAGCGTCTGGCCTCCAACCTTGAACAGACTGAACGACATTTTCACTTACAGACATAGATATACCAAAGTTGTTATTCCCGGCCAGGCTCTTTCCTGTCACAATCTTCCCTTTTTCACAAAAACGAAAAGGTTAACTCGGAGATATATACTAAGAGTGTGGTGTGGTGTGTGTACTCACCTAGGTGTGCTTGCGGGGGTTGACCTCTGGCTCTATGGGCTCGCATCTCAATTGTCAATCAATCAACTGATTCCCCCCCACCCAAATCCCCCAGGAAGCAGCCCATAGCAGCAGTCTAACTCTCATGTACATATTTACTGCTAGGTGAACAGGAGCATCAGGGTGAAAGAAACTCTGCCCATTTGTTTCTGCCCCCGCCGGGGATTGAACCCGGACCCTTATGACTACGAATCCCGAGCGCTATCCACTTAGCCATCAGACCCCGCGTGGTGTGTGTATTCACCTAGTTGTGTTTGCGGGGGTTGAGCTCTGCTCTTTCGGCCCGCCTCTCAACTGTCAATCAACTGTTTCTAACTACTACTACTACTATATTTTTTCACATCACACACACACACACCAGGAAGCAGCCCGTGACAGCTAACTAACTCCTAGGTACCTATTTACTGCTAGGGAGGAACATACATTTCGTAGCATGCGACAAGTGTCACGGTTAGGACGCTAAATAACCGTATTAAAGACAGCTGCCACTTGCAAGCGACGAGAGACGAGGACTCCGGTAAGCGGCTCCACCAACACCGTCCTCACACCCGCCCAACTAACTGATCTTGGACTAGCGACTGACTTAATATACTTCCCTTTACCGGCAGATGAAAAAAATCTTTCGCCTCCAAACTCATGTTTACATAATGAGTTCTTATCTGGAAACAAAGGCATGAATATGCTGAACGCGTAAGTGTATAGCACGAATGTATCACCCTTATTATAATTCAAGCAATTTCATGGGAAATTACGCACAGAAGTGAATATTAAAGTGGCAGCTGTTATATGCTTTTGCAACTCAAGAGTAATTATATGATCAATATATGGCCGTGGTATGAAGACCTCATGTTAGACAACAGTTGTGAAGCGGGAGTTCACTTCGTGAAATTATGTAGACTACTTACGGTAAAGTTGAGACTGTACAGCAACTTTGGTTACATGATATGAATACTGTAGCATGTATGGGCGCCAGCACGCATGTACGTCATGTGACAAAGAGTACTGGGAAGACGGGACACCACAAGCGTACCTCTCATCACGTAACTTCACTTAGTTAATTACACTCAGGTAATTACAGACACGCAAACACAGAAAAGACCAAGAGAACAGTACACAATGAAGGGGAAACTTCCTTCCTGTAACGACTAGAAAAAGACCTGGGATTGGATACATCACGAAAGCCTAACTCCGGAGGCATATAAATATGATAACATCAGCAGCATACTCTACAATAGGCAAGTCAGAACATCGTTCAAGAACCTATAGGAGGAATTATTTAATCACTGCACAACGCCTACGTGAAATCAGTTTTAGAGTACCCTACCCCGGTCGGGTAGCCGGTCGGCCGAGCGGACAGCAGGCTGGACTTGTGATCCTTTGGTCCTGGGTTCGATCCCAGGCGCCGGCGAGAAACAATGGGCAGAGTTTCTTTCACCCTATGCCCCTGTTACCTAGCAGTAAAATAGGTACCTGGGTGTTAGTAAGCTGTCACGGGCTGCTTCCTGGAGGTGGAGGCCTGGTCGAGGACCGGGCCGCGCGGACACTAAAGCCCCGAAATCATCTCAAGATAACCTCAAGATAACCCCATCGTGGCGCCCTCATCCCATAACACACACAAAAACTAGAAAAGGTTTAAAGTTTTGCAGCAAAGCTCGTCCCAGAATTACGAGGGATGCGATATGAATAAAGTCTGAAAGAACTAGATCTGACGTCGCTAGAAAAAAAGGAAAGAGAGAATCATGATACAGACATAAAATACTAAGGAGGGAATAGACAAGAGTGGAAAAAGAGATGTTCATAACGAAAATAATATACCCAGAAAACATGGATGGGAGCCTGAGAAACAGAAGAGTCAAAGAGAGAAGTTAGAAAGTTTTCTTTTAGCGTAAGATTATTGGGTAAATGGAATGAACGAAATGAGCAGGTTGAAGAAGTGAGCTCCAGTCACATTTTCACAAATATATATGATAGAGGAATGTGACAGGAGTTATTACATTAGACAACTAGCGGCTAGAAAGGCGAAATCTAAATCAAATTTAGATTTCACAATACACACAAGACTACACACACAACACACACACACAATCGACTACATCACGCAAAAGTGTAAGGAGGCAGCAGACAAGTTTGTCCCAGTCCAAAAGGAAAATAACGAAA
>WNGS01005641.1:9245430-9256599 GCA_020271785.1 Procambarus virginalis
AACTGGGCGGCAGCTTACAGTCATGGTCACCCACCCACCCAACCTGGGCGGGCCAGCTTTACAGTCATGTGTCCACACCACCCAAACTGGGTGGCAGCTTTACAGTCATGTGCTCCACACTCACTCAACTGCGCGGCAGCTTTCCAGTCATGTGCTCCACACCCACCCAACTGGGCGGCAGCTTTACAGTCATGTGCTCCACACCCACCCAACTGGGCGACAGCTTTACAGTCATGTGCGCCACACCCACCCAACTGGGCGGCAGCTTTACAGTCATGTGCTCCACACCCACTCAACTGGGCGGCAGCTTTACAGTCATGTGCTCCACACCCACCCAACTGGACGGCAGCTTTACAGTCATGTGCTCCACACCCACCCAACTGGACGGCAGCTTTACAGTCATGTGCTCCACACCCACCCAACTGGGCGGCAGCTTTACAGTCATGTGCTCCACGCCCACCCAACTGGGCGGCAGCTTTACAGTCATGTGCTCCACACCCACCCAACTGGGCGGCAGCTTTACAGTCATGTGCTCCACACCCACCCAACTGGGCGGTAGCTTTACAGTCATGTGCTCCACACCCACCCAACTGAGCGGTAGCTTTACAGTCATGTGCTCCACACCCACCCAACTGGGCGGTAGCTTTACAGTCATGTGCTCCACACCCACCCAACTGGGCGGTAGCTTTACAGTCATGTGCTCCACACGCACCCAACTGGGCGGCAGCTTTACAGTCATGTGCTCCACACCCACCCAACTGGGCGGTAGCTTTACAGTCATGTGCTCCACACCCACCCAACTGGGCGGCAGCTTTACAGTCATGTGCTCCACACCCACCCAACTGGGCGGCAGCTTTACAGTCATGTGCTCCACACCCACCCAACTGGGCGGCAGCTTTACAGTCATGTGCTCCACACCCACCCAACTGGGCGGCAGCTTTACAGTCATGTGCTCCACATCCACCCAACTGGACGGCAGCTTTACAGTCATGTGCTCCACACCCACCCAACTGGGCGGCAGCTTTACAGTCATGTGCTCCACACTCACCCAACTGGGCGGTAGCTTTACAGTCATGTGCTCCACACCCACCCAACTGGGCGGTAGCTTTACAGTCATGTGCTCCACACCCACCCAACTGGGCGGCAGCTTTACAGTCATGTGCTCCACACCCACCCAACTGGGCGGCAGCTTTACAGTCATGTGCTCCACACCCACCCAACTGGGCGGCAGCTGTACAGTCATGTGCTCCACACCCACCCAACTGGGCGGCAGATTTACAGTCATGTGCTCCACACCCACCCAACTGGGCGGCAGCTTTACAGTCATGTGCTCCACACCCACCCAACTGGGTGGCAGCTTTACAGTCATGTGCTCCACACCCACCCAACTGGGCGGCAGCTGTACAGTCATGTGCTCCACACCCACCCAACTGGGCGGCAGCTTTACAGTCATGTGATCCACACCCACCCAACTGGGCGGCAGCTTTACAGTCATGTGCTCCACACCTACAGTAAGCTAACTGTGGATACATGCCTATTTTAGCTGGCTATTTTATTTTATTTTATTCATCATTATGAATAAAATAATTCTTGAATGCCATTGATGGAGTTACTTCTGAATTCAGCGATTTTTTCGCATTCAATTACATAATGATGCAAAGTTTGTGTGTAGTTCTGCTGACAGAGTTTACATTTAGTCAAGTCTACACCAGCAGGTGGTGTAAACTGCCAGAGGTACGTGTAGCCGAGCCTAAGCCTACCATTGGTAACATCTAGAAGTCTGCTGACCTTATTGGATGACCCATAGACATGAGGTACTTCCTGCATAATAAAATAATGATAGATAAAGTAACTGCCAGTTATATCTGAGAATCAAGAATAAAGAAAATTTATAAAAAAAAATGAGAACGTAAGGAAGATGCGAGAAAATGAAAATACGTTAGTGATGACATACGAACCCACCTTTTTAAGACGAAACCAATAAGACAATAGAGATATAACGACGTCTGGACAATATACAGAGGGTAGGATGTACAACAACCTTGTTATGTAATAACAAGCCTGGATACGTGTCGATCGTGTCCGATAAAGGTAGGTAATTCTGGGCCCTATGTCATCCGTAACTATGTATATAAACAGTATTAAGAGGAAGATTGATAATATATATTCATATATACAACGCATTTGCCTCTTTAGAGAATAGTTTTGCAACTATGTGCATCATAGTACAACGATCGCAGTGCTAAGCAATTATATAGTAGAACTTTGTACCATTCACTTTTATAGTCAGAAAAAAATGAATCTAAAAAACAAACTTAAATATTCCTAGGCCTAGTATAGCACACATGTGTACTATAGTAGGCCTCAGATATCATGTATTAGGCCTAGGAAGATTAGGTTAGGTTAGTTCGTCTTTGCAACATAAGTAGAAAATTGTTTTCCAGTTTGTCCAACAAAATAGTGCGATTTCTACATTCTAATTCCGTTGTACGTCGGTATATATATACTATGGTCCTCATTGTTACTATAAGCACTATCAAAACAGGAGGATGGGCTGATATATATTAAACCATATAAATACTAATATTTCCTATGATCAGTCATATATACTGTCAGTATGAAAGCAAATGATACGTGCCCTGAAATATTGCATAGATACGAAATCTAAGCAAAATTATAATAAGTTGCTATGTGGTTTCCACTAATAAATTTCAGTAATATCCATACAGTATATTTTTTCTTAGAATAATGTACTTTAAGTTTCAAGCCAAGTAAGGTAATTATCAAAAGAAGGCGCAAAGCCTGGAAGACTAATTACTTTCAAGTCAATACAATGAGAAATTTTCGAGATATTGACTGAAAACTTCACAAAATTAAAAGGAAGAATAATAACAGAAAATAAACGTGATAATTCCTGAATAGTGACACAAGAGAAGTACCAAATAAATGTACAGGAATACAATAATATAATATTATATGTCTATTACTTACGACTCATTACCAGTGTGCATGTTAGACAAGCGACGTTGATTCAGCGTTAGTCAAGCATGTTGTGCCCACTGGCTTGGTGCTAGCCAGTCACTGTTCTTGGAGGTCTCACCTGCAACAAAGAAATACAACATTATCTACACAAAATGAAATATGTGTGTTTCTGCATGCCTGCGTTCACATGCATATTTACTTGTATGTATGAACTCGCCTATCTGAGCTTGTAGGAGGGTTGCACTTCAGCTCTTGGGTCTTGTCTCTTAACCTTATTAATCGATTGGTGTACTGGTTTCTAAACTATATTTTATCACGTTTTCTTAGAGCCCCGTGGGAAATCTGTCTCCGACTCTGTTCAATCTGTCTCTCTCCCTTGTTCATTCTACGTCTTGAGTACATCACTGAAGTGTTTTCTCATATACCTATGGCTTATCTAATAATAATAATAATAATAATAATATTAATAATAATAATAATACATTGATTACATAATCACACTAACGTGATGTATTGTATATCAATGAGAAAATCAGTTGGAGCAATGAGGTGACTGGAACCAACCACCAAGGAACTCCCAGTCCCGCACCTTACCGAGTGATGGTGCAGGGGTAAAGCGCGCAGCTGGGCGTTTATTGATCGCTGGATCGAGTTAACTTATTGTTCTGATTGATTTTCTTAATACATTGATTCATAAATGTTAAGACTTTATAATAATACACACAATTAACAGCAGATAACTTATGTATATTAACTCCGATGTTAAGTCCTAACGTTAAGGTATAAGTAGCTCCTATTTTTTACCTATATAGGTAAAAAATATTTAATTTCTGTTGTCAGACACTTGTTTACACTATATTCTAGTTTATTCTTGCCTTAGTTCATGGTCCCGGGTTATGGGCGCTCAGCTGTAGTTTTCATCGCCAATTATAATATTTGCCGTTATTTTAGCCAAATATTTTATTCTCCCTACACAAAATTCCTTCAAAATCGAATTTCATGTAAGAATGAGAAGCCAAAAAGAGAAATCTAATTAAACTGTTTAATCACTCACTTCAGTTAGTCACGACTTAGCTCCTGGCTCCGGCTGTCTATCATCAATATTACTAATACATAATACAAATTAATAGATTTTCTCAATACTACTAATGACCTTCTTCAGAGCCAAATTGTTTACATTCTCTTAAATATAAAACCTTGGTCGCCTGTCCCTTGGTCTCCTGTCTCCTGTTCCCATTTCCATTACTGAACAACTACTTGTATTAAACTCTAGTGACCATTTCTCCGATCATCTTTTCAACTTGTTCAAGTCCTTCATATGTATGTGGTAGGTGTGTGTGTGTGTGTGTATGTGTGTGTGTGTATGTGTGTGTGTGTGTGTGTGTGTGTGTGTTGTGTGTGTGTGTGTGTGTGTGTGTGTGTGTGTGTGTGTGTATTCACCTAGTTGTGCTTGTGGGGGAGTTGAGTTTGCTCTTTACGCCCGCCTCTCAACTGTCAATCAATCAACTGTTTTCAACTACTACTATTTGTTTTTCACACACACACACACACACACAAACACACACACACACACACACACACACACACACACACCACACACACAAACACACACACATAAACACAAAACACACACTCCTCCGGGAGTGGCACTCCTAATAAAGCGGAAATGGAAGTTTGAAGACCTGGGAAATCGGGTTACCAATGAGTGCACAAGCTTCATACATGGAACTTTGACAGTAGATGGGAGGAAGATTGTGATCTTGGTAATCTACAATCCCCCACCAAACAGTAGAAGACCCAGACAGGAGTATGATGACAACAACAAGGCATGCATAGATGAACTGCAGAAGGCAGCAACACTAGCCCACAGAATGAGAGCGAAGCTGCTGATCATGGGGGACCTAAATCATGGAGAGATAAATTGGGAATCAAGGAATCCCCATGGAGGGGACGAAACGTGGGGAGCAAAATTAGTAGATGTTATAGACAGGAATTTCCTAACACAGCATGTGAAGGAAGACACAAGGGAAAGAGGAGGAGATGCACCGAGCCTATTAGACCTGATTTTCACCCAGAACGTAGAAGATATCGAGAATTTGGAGCATGAAATACCTCTAGGGGCCAGTGACCATTTGTCCTAGTCTTTGACTACATGATGGAATTCAAACTTGTGACCATGGGACAAGAGATCTGGGAAAGGAGAGTTGACTACAGGAAAGGGGACTATAGGAGGATAAGGGACTATCTGGGAGAAGTGCAGTGGGAGGAAGAAATTAGAGGAAAAACAGTCCAAGATATGATGGACCTAGTCATACAGAAATGCCAAGAGGCCGAAGAGAGATTTATACCAACAGTAAAGGGAAAAAATAAGAAGGAATATAATAACCCATGGTTTAATAGACAGTGTCAGGAAGCAAAAATGGCCAGCAGGCGGGAGTGGAGGAAATACAGAAGACAAAGGACAGAGGACAACAGGATCAGATGCAACAGAGCTAGGAACGATTACATTAACATCAGACGGACATCGGAAAGGGACTATGAGAACGATATTGCAATCAAAGCGAAAAAACAACCTAAGCTACTACACAGTCATATAAGAAGAAAAATGTCGGTGAACGACCAAGTGACAAGACTAAGGAAGGCAGAGGGGACATATACTGAAAGTGACAAGGAAATCTGTGAGGCACTGAATGCCAGTTTCCATGGAGTGTTCACTACCGAGCCCGAGCAGCTCCCATTGTTGGAAGGGGTTACCCTAGATGAAAGACTATCAGATATAGAGGTGACAGTAGAGGAGGTAATGAAACAGTTGACAACTCTAGATGCATCTAAAGCAGTAGGACCAGACAAAGTATCACCGTGGATACTAAAAGAAGCAGCGCAGGCCCTCAGCGTGCCTCTGGCAATGATCTTTAATGAGTCACTTATGTCGGGAGAATTGCCCAGTTGCTGGAAGAAGGCAAATGTCGTGCCGATCTTCAAGAAAGGCGATAGGGAGGAGGCACTTAACTATAGACCTGTATCACTGACAAGCATCCCCTGTAAAATACTGGAAAGAATAATTAGGCTACGACTGGTTGCACACCTGGAGAACATTAGGTTTGTGAACAAGCATCAACATGGGTTCTGGACAGGGAAATCGTGCCTAACAAACCTTCTGGAATTCTATGATAAAATAACGAGGATAAGACAGGACAGAGATGGTTGGGCAGACTGCATATTTCTGGACTGCCAAAAAGCCTTTGATACAGTACCGCACATGAGACTGCTATTCAAACTCGAGAGGCAGGCGGGGGTAGGGGGAAAGGTCCTAGCATGGATAAGGAACTACCTAACAGGAAGGAGCCAAAGAGTTACGGTAAGGGGCGAGAAGTCGGACTGGCGAACAGTAACAAGTGGAGTACCACAAGGATCGGTGCTGGGACCAATTCTATTTCTTGTATATGTTAACGACATGTTTACGGGTGTAGAGTCCTACATGTCGATGTTTGCGGATGACGCAAAGTTGATGAGAAGAGTTGTGACAGATGAGGATTGCAGGATCCTCCAAGAGGACCTGAACAGGTTGCAGAGATGGTCAGAGAAATGGCTACTGGAATTCAACACGAGCAAATGTAAAGTTATGGAAATGGGACTAGGAGATAGGAGACCAAAGGGACAGTACACAATGAAGGGGAACAGCCTACCTGTGACGACGCGCGAAAGAGACCTGGGTGTGGACGTAACACCTAATCTATCTCCTGAGGCACATATAAATAGGATAACGACAGCAGCGTACTCTACACTGGCAAAAGTTAGAACATCATTCAGAAACCTAAGTAAGGAGGCATTTAGGGCTCTTTACACTGCCTACGTGAGGCCAGTCTTAGAGTATGCCGCCTCATCATGGAGTCCCCATCTAAAGAAGCACATAATGAAACTGGAAAAGGTTCAGAGGTTTGCAACGAGACTCGTCCCAGAGCTACGAGGGATGGGGTATGAGGAGCGCCTGGGGGAACTATGCCTTACGACACTAGAAAGAAGAAGGGAGAGGGGGGACATGATAGGAACGTATAAAATACTCAGAGGGATTGACAGAGTGGACATAGACGAAATGTTCACACGGAATAGTAACAGAACGAGGGGACATGGATGGAAGTTAGAAACTCAGATGAGTCACAGAGATGTTAGGAAGTTTTCTTTTAGCGTGAGAGTAGTGGGAAAATGGAATGCACTTAAGGAACAGGTTGTGGAAGCAATACTATTCATAATTTTAAAACCAGGTATGATAGGGAAATGGGATAGGAGTCATTGCTGTAAACAACTGATGCTCGAAAGGCGGGATCCAAGAGTCAATGCTCGATCCTGCAGACACATATAGGTGAGTACATATAGGTGAGTACACAGGAAGCAGCCCGTAACAGCTGTCTAACTCCCAGGTACCTATTTACTGCTAGGTAACAGGGGAATCAGGGTGAAAGAAACTGCCCATATTGTTTCTGCCATTACCGGGGATCTAATCCGGACCCTAGGATTACGAGCCCAGAGCGCTGTCCACTCAGCTATCAGGCCCACCCCTGTGTGTGCGTGCATCTGTTTTCTCAACTTAAGCCACATACACTGCCTAGTTGCACTGCACTTCCTTCTCTTTACCCAGCTGCTCTCCCCTCCTCATCTCAACACTTACACCTCTCCTCCTCCCTCACGGAACAGATCAATTCACCAAGAGGTAGGAGATATATATAGTCTCAGCAGGGATAATGGAGGGGATGTTTGGTCACGCCAGTAACGCCCCTGTAGAATGCGGGGAGGAAATGCAGGGAATTTCCCCGGTAATGTGAGGCTTTACAATCGTGATGGGATGGAAGAAATCTGTGTGTGGAGAGATCTAGGGAGGATTTCCTCAACGAGGTGGGGGAGGCGGGGAGGGCTCTGGCCTGGTGACTGCCACACACTGGCCGACCACTGCTCCTGCTGGTCGCTGGGGAAATGTACATGGAAAATTCATTTATCTCGGTGATATTGCCTTGTTATTTATTTATTTATCGTATTATTTATTCATTTGATCTCATCTGTTATTCATTTTCGCGTTATCATGGGAGCATGACCCCACGGGAGCATGAACCACTGGAGCATGACCCCAAGGAGCATGAACCACGGGAGCATGAACCACGGGAGCATGAACCACGGGTGTATGAACCACGGGAGCATGACCCCAGGGAGCATGACCCACGGGAGGATTAACTACTGGAGCATGAACCACGGGAGCATGAACTACTGAAGCATGAACCACGAGAGCATGACCCCAGGGAGCATGAACCATGGGAGCATTACCCACGAAAGCATGAACCACGAAAGCATGACCCACGGGAGCATGAACCACGGGAGCATTACCCACGAAAGCATGAACCACGGGAGCATGACTCCACGGGAGCATGAACCACGGGAGCATGAACCACGAGAGCATGAACCACGGGAGCATGACTCCACGGGAGCATGACTCCACGGGAACATGAACCATGGGAGCATGACCCACGGGAGCATGAACCCAAGGGAGCATGACCCACGGGAGCATGACCCATGGGAGCTTGACCCACGGGAGCATGACCCATGGGAGCATGAACCACGGGAGCATGAACCACGGGAGCATGACCCATGGGAGCATGAACCACGGGAGCATGAACCACGGGAGCATGAACCACGGGAGCATGAACCACGGGAGCATGACCCACGGGAGCATGAACCACGGGAGCATTACCCACGAAAGCATTACCCACGGGAGCATGACCCACGGGAGCATGAACCACGAGAGCATGAACCACGGGAGCATGACCCACGGGAGCATGAACCCAAGGGAGCATGAACCACGGAAGCATGACCACGGGCGCATGAACCACGGAAGCATGACCCACGGGAACATGAACCACGGGAGCATGAACCACGGGAACATGAACCACGGGGGCATGAACCACCGATAACACCTTACTGGAGCATAGGGCTATAAACACCCCAGACAGTCTACGGACCAAGTACAACCATCTCACCGTTCCACACCGTAAGGGAAAACGTACCATATATAACACACACCAGGTGTAACACAACTGCCTTATATATATATATATATATATATATATATATATATATATATATATATATATATATATATATATATATATATATATGTCGTACCTAGTAGCCAGAACGCACTTCTCAGCCTACTATGCAAGGCCCGATTTGCCTAATAAGCCAAGTTTTCCTGAATTAATATATTTTCTCAAATTTTTTTCTTATGAAATGATAAAGCTACTCATTTCAGTATGTATGAGGTCAATTTTTTTTTTATTGGAGTTAAAATTAACGTAGATATATGACCGAACCTAACCAACCCTACCTAACCTAACCTATCTTTATAGGTTAGGTTAGGTAGCCGAAAAAGTTAAGTTAGGTTAGGTTAGGTAGGTTAGGTAGTCGAAAAAACATTAATTCATGAAAACTTGGCTTATTAGGCAAATCGGGCCTTGCATAGTAGGCTGAGAAGTGTGTTCTGGCTACTAGGTACGACACACACACACACACATATATATATATATATATATATATATATATATATATATATATATATATATATATATATATATATATATATATATGTCGTACCTAGTAGCCAGAACTCACTTTTTGGCCTACTATGCAAGGCCCGATTTGCCTAATAGGCCAAGTTTTCATGAATTAATTGTTTTTCGACTACCTAACCTACCTAACCTAACCTAACCTAACTTTTTCGGCTACCTAACCTAACCTAACCTATAAAGATAGGTTAGGTTAGGTTAGGTAGGGTTGGTTAGGTTCGGCCATATATCTACGTTAATTTTAACTCCAATAAAAAAAAATTGACCTCATACATTATGAAATGGGTAGCTTTATCATTTCATAAGAAAACAATTGGAGAAAATATATTAATTCAGGAAAGCTTGGCTTATTAGGCAAATCGGGCCTTGCATAATAGGCCAAAAAGTGAGTTCTGGCTACTAGGTACGACATATATATATATATATATATATATACCAACTCTTGAGAGGACTGGAAGTGGGCTGCTGACTCAGCTATTCATGTACTTAAGTATTACTTAACCTTTTAAGAAACTGTAGTAGAATCAGGTATTTTTTAACGTGATGAACACACAGCGTCTCATTTAATAGGATTGTATTCGATGTGTGTTAGTACAAATTAAGTGTACCATCTGTAGAGTAGTTACGTGCCCAGGCAAATGGTTAGTGGGGATTACTGTTCTAATTGATTCATTTCTGGTTAATTATTACCCATTCATTACTGCAGACTGGAACTGGGATTTTGGCTTTAGTCTCTAGTTCATAATTCTAAATTGTCTTGTCTAAATCAGTGTTAATGAGCTGTTAAATTGTTGCTGGTAGTATTAATGTTATTTCTTCATATTTCTGGACACCAGGAAGTCATATTTTATTCAGTGCATACGGGCTTGCAGGCCGGGACCACAATGATGTTAGTTATGCTTTAGGCAATATTAGCTACAATAGGCTAATATCTGCCTATTGTCCTATAATATGTGCTAATATCTGCCTGTGCATCGCTAAAATCTGAAACTGGCAGCCGTGGTAGTGTCAATGAGCCTACATCTCAACTCGCTGAGAACAGCCCGTCCTCACCATCTGACATTCCGTTAAAAATGCGACCGTTTTGCCTAACCAGAAACATACAAACCCGAGCAACCTCGCGTAACCTGTGTAGTTCCGAGTTCAGAAAGCATGCTGAATATCAATGCTTGAATTCTTACAACCCCCCCCCCCCCCGTAATTTTGACGGTTTGGACGATAGCGTTAAAAATGCGATGTATCTGGTAAGATAACAGGTTGTTATTAATGTTCTTGAGACTTCTTTAGAGAGACTTCTTTAAAGAACCTCTTGGGAGGTTCTTTAGAGGCCTAGAGTATCTCCGGTGTTGTGCGTACCGGGGTTCAAGTCCCGGTATTTGTTGGACTCGACCCCCTTCCTGAGGGTGATGTCGCCACCAGCTTAACCCACCCTGAAGACACTGGCAACATCAGCAGTCCTAAATCAGCTGTCCACCAATCTTCTAGCTTCTGTTTCAGTAATGTTTGTATGATGTTGGTGGGTAACTGATCTACAATCCTGTTTCCGAACCAGAGAAGGGGGAGGGAGAGAGAGAGAGAG
>WNGS01005641.1:9256699-9275225 GCA_020271785.1 Procambarus virginalis
CACATTAAGCTATTCCGTCGATATATTTAAACACTCTTACCTTGAAGTTACCTGTAGGTGGTTGTTAGGATCAATGTTCAAGCGGCTAGTTTCTGACCAGGCCTCTTGGTTGATGACCTGGTCAACCACGCTGATATAATTATAATATAATTATACAGGCGATGAGTCACAATAACGTGGCTAAAGTATGTTGACCAGACCACACACTAGAAGGTGAAGGGACGACGACGTTTCGGTCCGTCCTGGACCATTCTCATCGACTTGAGAATGGTCCAGGGCGGACCGAAACGTCGTCGTCTCTTCACCTTCTAGTGTGTGGTCTGGTCAATCAATATAATTATAATTATAATCTAATTATGATATAATTAACATACATTAAGGTACACATTTATCAGCCAAGTTTAAGAGCGCCCTGCACAACGCTTTCATAACCAGAATTCTTCAAGCATTTACTCAGCTACAGACGAAACCTGTGTATCTTTCTTTAATTATAGTGACTGTTAAAACAGTTTATTAGCTCTGAAGCACTACGAGCTTACTTATACCATAACACCCTTGGATTCTTTAGTTCCAAAACTCGTAAACTATTTAAGAAATCTAAGCCAAGTCGCCGTTACTAAGTAAAGATGGTACAGGAGTTTAAGTGGTTGTGTATATGCTTGAGAAGTTGTAGCTCTGAGCTCCTTTCCTCAGATATTTTTCCTTCGCCAATAGACGAGGTCGTCCAATTAGGCTAATGACTCTCAGCGTTCCTCTACAATAGTATTTAAGGTAATTAATCACCCGCCTTTATGACCCCGCGTGTGTGGTTTGCGATGTCTTTGCTTAGAATTAGGCCTACTTTGGTAATGGTCCGGATGAAATATTGGGCTGAAATTATATACGGGAGACAGAGGAAGGAAGTACTCACCTAGTTGTGCTAGCGTTGAGCTTCGGTTGTATTCACGTAGTTGTGCTTGCGGGGGTTGAGCTCTGCTCTTTCGCCCGCCTCTCAACTGTCAATCAACTGTTACTAATTACCTACTAGGTGAACAGAAGCATCAGAGTGAAAGAAACTATGCCCATCGAACCCCGGCCACAGGGCTACGTATCCAGCGTGCTGTCCACTCAGCCACCAGCTCCAGTTACAGTCGGCTGTGTGTGTGTATTCACCTAGTTGTGCTTGCGGGGTTTGAGCTCTGGCTCTTTGGTCCCGCCTCTCATCCGTCAATCAACAGGTGTACAGGTTCCTGAGCCTATTGGGCTCTATCATATCTACACTTGAAACTGTGTATGGAGTCAGCCTCCACCACATCGCTTCCTAATGCAATCCATTTGTCAACCACTCTGACACTAAAAAAGTTCCTTCTAATATCTCAGTGGCTCATTTGGGCACACAGTTTCCACCTGTGTCCTACCTGAAATCTTACTCTATTCTTATCCTTCCTTGTGTGTGTGTGTGTGGTGTGTGTGTGTGTGTGTGTGTGTGTGTGTGTGTGTGTGTGTGTGTGTGTGTGTGTATTTACTATTTGTATCTGCATAATCAACTATTAGCTGTTGAACCCCCTTTCTGACCAATCTATTTTTCCTCTAATAAGTCTACAACATATATTTCCCCTCTAACACACGCACACATCAGGAAGCAGCTGTCTAACTCCAGATACTTATTTACTGATAGTGAACAGGGCATCAGCCTTGTTTCTGCCTCGCCGGGAATCGAACCGGACCCTTAGGACTATGCCCCTCGAGCGCTATCCACTGTTATGACCCCCAGGTAGCCTAGCGAGGTGGATTTACCCTGTGACAGTTATTCTACTACTCATTCGGGTCCACCACTTGGGCTGGACGGTAGAGCGACGGTCTCGCTTCATGCAGGTCAGCGTTCAATCCCCCCGACAATCCACAAGTGGTTGGGCCCATTCCTTCCCCCCGTCCCATACCATATCCTTATCCTGATCCCTTCCAAGTGCTATATTGTCGTATTGGCTTGGCGATTTTCCCCTGATAATTCCCTTTCCTTCCCTACTACTCATTCGGACCTTTCTACTTCTAGTGAGTCCCTTATCCCCATTCTTGACAGCTTGTTTTCTCAAAATCACCACCTTCCTCGTAGCTTCCAGCTTGCCCTAGCCTCCCTGAAATCTTACAACTCTATCCTTATCCTATCTTCCGACAAAGGCAATTCGGTGGTTGTCCTTGACCGTGAGAACTACCTCCAGAAAGCAGATGTCTTGCTCTCTGACTCCCGCACTTATGCTCCCCTGATTCTAACTCTTTGAATCGTCTTAAACTTCCTTCAACCGCAAAGTCCAGTCTTTGTCCTCCTGATTTCGACCTTATAAAATGTTTCCGTGTCATCTGCCCTTCTCTTCCTTATTTCTATGGTCTTCCTAAGACTCATAAACCTGGTGTTCCTCTTCGTCCTATTATTTCTTCACGGGGCTCTGTCAGCTATCCTCTTGCCTCCTGGCTCACTAAAACCCTGACGCCTTACCTTGGCACTTTTTCCCCTGCCCACCTTCGTCACTCTCAGGACTTCATAGAAAGACTGCGCCTGCTGCCCTCCTGTAAGATGCTTAGTCTTGATGTCGACTCTGTTCACTAATGTTCCCCTTGATGACGTTCTCTCTTTCCTTAGTCAGAAGGCGACTGAGGACCTTCTTCCTCTCCCGCTTCCCACTGACGTTTTCCCTCGAACTCGTCAGACTCTGTGTTGACTCTTAACTCTTTCTCTTTCAACGGTAAATATTACACTCAAACCTTCGGTGTCGCTATGGGTTCCCCTCTCTCCCCTGTTCTTGCCAATCTCTACATGGAATACTTCGAAACTGTTCTTCTTCCTTCTACTGATACTCGTCCCTCTCTCTGGCTTCGCTATGTTGATGACATTTATGCTTTATGGTCTCATGACCTAAGTCTTTTCCAACCTTTCCTCTCTTAACAATCTGGCTCCTTCTATCCGTTTCAAAGCTGAATGGGAATCTAATTCCCTCCTTCCTTTTCTTGACGTTCACAGCTCTGGTCCGGGTTGTCTTTCTCTGTCTACCGCAAACCCATGCATAGTGGTATGTATGTACATTCACTTCTTTTCCTTCCATCCTCCTTCTGTTAAGAAGAGTGTCCTCGTCTCTTTCTTCCTCCGCGTTCTACGCATCAGCGACCCTCAGTTTCTGGATTCTGAAATTTCCTTTATCTACAAATCATTCTCTCGCCTTGGTTACCCTTTACAGTTTATCAACTGTGCCTATTCTCAAGCTAAACGAAAATTCTTTCATCCTAAACCTGCTTCCAACACTAGTAGCACTGTGCTCTGCCTTCCCTTCATATGTGAACTCAAAACTTTTACTAATACCTTTCGTCCTCTTGACAGACAAACTAACACTCTTCGTAGCAATTTAGTTCACACTGCTGCTCCTGCTTCTAATGCTGCTGATGTCTACTCTATTTCTTGTTCGTCTTGTCCTCTCCAATACTTTGGTGAAACTGGGCGTACACTGAATGACAGACTTGAGGAACACAAAGAAGTGTTAAGTCTGCAGACACAAACAATGCTCTCTTCTGTCATGATAGGGATTCTAATCATCCTATTGATTGGTCCTCTTCTAAAATAATCTTTCCTGTCTCTACACAGACGCCGTCGTGTCGACTCTGCTGTGATACACAACCTACCCAACATGAACCAGAGTCCTGGCTTTGTTGCTGTTGACTCTTCCCTTTCACAGTATATACTCAAATGTGCTAATCTTTCTAACAAACGTGACTAACATAAGCCTTCTCTTCTTTTTCTTTCACTTGTTTTCTCTTACGTTCCCATTCTTACCCTATTATTATACCCTTAACACCTCACCTTCCGATAGCGGACTGATGGGTGCTGAGTGCCAGCTGTGGGTGCTGAGTGCCAGCTGTGGGTGCTGAGTGCCAGCTGTGGGTGCTGAGTGCCAGCTGTGGTGTTGATAGTGGACTGGTGGGTGCTGAGTGCCAGCTGTGGGTGTTGATAGTGTACTGATGGGTGCCGAGTGCCAGCTGTGGGTGTTGATAGTGGACTGATGGGTGCTGAGTGCCAGCTGTGGGTGCCGAGTGCCAGCTGTGGGTGTTGATAGTGGACTGATGGGTGCTGAGTGCCAGCTGTGGGTGCCGAGTGCCAGCTGTGGGTGCCGAGTGCCAGCTGTGGGTGTTGATAGTGGACTGATGGTGCTGAGTGCCAGCTGTGGGTGTTGACAGTGGACTGATGGGTGCTGAGTGCCAGCTGTGGGTGCCGAGTGCCAGCTGTGGGTGTTGATAGTAGACTGATGGGTGCTGAGTGCCAGCTGTGGGTGCTGAGTGCCAGCTGTGGGTGTGTGACAGTGGACTGATGGTGCTGAGTGCCAGCTATGGGTGCTGAGTGTCAGCTGTGGGTGCTGAGTGCCAGCTGTGGGTGTTGACAGTGGACTGATGGTGCTGAGTGCCAGCTGTGGGTGCCGAGTGCCAGCTGTGGGTGTTGATAGTAGACTGATGGGTGCTGAGTGCCAGCTATGGGTGCTGAGTGCCAGCTGTGGGTGTTGACAGTGGACTGATGGTGCTGAGTGCCAGCTGTGGGTGCTGAGGGCCAGCTGTGGGTGCTGAGTGCCAGCTGTGACGGAAGACTCATCACTAAGAAGGCAGCACACTCCCAAGGTTGTCTTAGGGAGGGCGGAGAGGAGATAATTAAGTCGGCACTTTGGCAGTAGGGACAATGCTGTGACTCCTGACTCGTCTTATTCAGTGACCGTGACTACTGAGGTGCCAACAATAGTACAATGGCTATAAGACTATGAAAGACACGTCAAGGTGTGTAAGACGTGCATCTCTCTGACTTGATGATGTAAGGAAATAAGTAGCACTGAGAATGGTACTTAAGCAAGTAGCATCCTCTGTAAGAAATAAGTAAGCTCTGAGGATGCACAGCATGGAAATGAGAAGCATGACAGCGGGGCTCAGGATTGTCACTGTAGAGGCAGATGTAGAGGACAAAAATGGTTCTAACTAGAGAGGGAAGTTCGGCAGGAGCAGAATTGCCCACGTTTGGCCCAATAAGACTTCTGCAGTTTCTTTAATTCTAATGTGCAAATGTACAGACAGACGGTAGAATCAGAGAAAATGTTAAAGAGCTGGAGGATATGAGAGAACAAGACTATGTTCCCTTATAGATAGAGGAAATAAGCAATAAATGTGAGGAGAAAATAGCAGAAATGGGGGAGGTACTACAAGAACTCAGTTACACTAATATAAAGAAAGTGCCAAGCGATTGCAGAAACAAAGAAAACATTTAAGAAAGAATTAGAAAATATGAGTACTGGAAGTGCCAGTTAGCACACTTAAGTGAGAAACGTGAGAGAGAACTTCTTAAGCAGGTGAAGAAGTTCAGAAAAATTAAGCAAAAGATGTAACTATTAATGACAACCAATTTGACAAGAGGTTGAAAAGTACAGAGGACAAATCAGCGGGCATGAACCCTGAAGATGGAGACATCTGGACACAAGCAGTTGCAAAACTAAGATAACAGAGGAAAAAGGCTGGATATTCTCCACAAACAGCACACTCCCAAAACATGAAGGAGCAGACAAGGAGAATAATCCACAAAAAGTGAAAACATTGACTATTCCAGACCTTCCAGACACAACATAGTATACCAGGGCTGAACACTTGCGTAAAGAACGGGTATCGACCTCACCTGTCCTTAGACCACTACACTAACACGAGCCTCAGAGAGACGTGGTACACGTTTACAGACTGGGTTCATATACAACAACACAGAAGCAGCAGCTAAGAATTAGACCACTAAAACTGGTATTTGCAAATAGGGGGCAGCAAGACTCTTGATGAGACGAAAAGGTAACCGGTGGGACTCTGAAGGCTACAGAAAGGAATACCTTGAATATGACGTGAATAAAGATGATATAAAGAGAAAGATAGAACAGTGCAGGGAGAGGGCAAGAAGGAGGGAGGAAGAGAGAAATTGGAGTTGTGGAATAAGAACAAGGGGCAACAGTGAGGTGAAACCCACACCATTTCCCAACACCCTACGGAGCAACGAATCCAAAGTAATGAGCTCGAGGCTGGCCTCTGATAGATTACAACAAGAACAGCCAGCGAGGCAGACAGTTACAACCAGTAAGTAGTGTTGACAACATGAAAGTAACCCAGGACCCACATCTACAGCCTTCCCTCAACCAAACCTAACAACTTCCCAACACCCATCTTCCATTCCTCCTATCCCCCCTCCTCCCTCAATCCATAACTATTATTTCTGTACCTCACTGATTATGGATCCACGAAATATAAATTAAAAGCCTAAAAATCTGCTACAAAGATGCTGATGGATAGTCAAACAAAGTGGATGAATTGAAAGTAAGGACTGATGAAGTAAACCCCAATATAATAGTAAAAACTAAATTAACTTAAATGATCACCAATGCAATATTTCTCCAGACAATACTAGATACAAGAAGAGAAAGAGCGGGGAGAGAGGGAGTGGCACTGCTTATCAAGAGAGAGAGAGCAAGTTTAAAGATATCACTGTAGAGGAGGATACCAATAATGCACATTATGCCGAAGGAATAATTTCAGTAGTAGGAAATACAGTGCTTGTTGCTGTAATTTATAATCTCTCTGAGAACCATCAAAGACCCAGACAATACGAGAATGCAAACACAGCTTGTATATATATGTTTTCTTTCCCTTAGAGTGAGAGAAAAGCTGCAAGTAATGGAAGATTTCAATGGTGGACAAATTGACTGGGAGTCGACAGATCAGAGAACGGGAAGAAGAAACATGAAGAGCAACACTGGTGGAAACTCCAAAAAGAAACGTCCTAACACGACATGTTAGGGAGGAACACCAAGATTAAGGTAAGACCATCCTTCAAAATTGACGTCTTCACACAAAGCAAAATGGACATTGAGAACAATTGAGCATGAAAACGTCAATGGAGAAGAAGTGACCATNATGCAACGATGAGAGCAGCGACTGTGTAATACAACACCAGCGACTGTGTAATACAACCCAGCGACTGTGTAATACAACACCAACGACTGAGTTATACAACACAAGCGACTGAGTTATACAACACCAGCGACTGTGTAATACAACACCAGCGACTGTGTAATACAACACCAGCGACTGTGTAATACAACACCAGCGACTGTGTAATACAACACCAGCGACTGAGTTATACAACACCAGCGACTGAGTATACAACACCAGCGACTGAGTAATACAACACCAGCGACTGAGTAATACAACACCAGCGACTGTGTAATACAACACCAGCGACTGTGTATACAACACCAGCGACTGTGTAATACAACACCAGCGACTGAGTTACACAACACCAGCGACTGAGTTACACAACACCAGCGACTGAGTTATACAACACCAGCGACTGAGTTATACAACACCAGCGACTGAGTTATACAACACCAGCGACTGAGTTATACAACACCAGCGACTGAGTTATACACACCAGCGACTGAGTTATACAACACCAGCGACTGTGTAATACAACACCAGCGACTGTGTAATACAACACCAGCGACTGTGTAATACAACACCAGCGACTGTGTAATACAACACCAGCCACTGAGTTATACAACACCAGCGACTGAGTTATACAACACCAGCGACTGAGTTATACAACACCAGCGACTGAGTTATACAACACCAGCGACTGAGTAATTAAGAAACGACAGCAACGACTGTGGTAATACAATAACATCAACGATGGAAACGAAAGATAAATACAACGACAGGAACGACTGTAATACAGCAACGACAGTGAGTAATAATACAACGACAGGAACGACTGTAATACAGCAACGACAGTGAGTAATAAATGAACGACTGAGAAATACAACGACAGGGACGACTGTAATACAGCAACGACAGTGAGTAATAAAACAACGACTGAGAAATACAACAACAGGAACGACTCGTAATACAGCAACGACAGTGAGTAATAAAACAACGACTGAGAAATACAACGACACGAACGACTGTAATACAAGCAACGACAGTGAGTAATAAAACAACGACTGAGAAATACAACGACACGAACGACTGTAATACAGCAACGACAGTGAGTAATAAAACACGACTGAGAAATACAACGACAGGAACGACTGTAATACAGCAACGACAGTGAGTAATAAAACAACGACTGAGAAATACAACAACAGGAACGACTTTAATACAGCAACGACAGTGAGTAATAAAACAACGACTGAGAAATACGACGACTTCAAGAATATCGTCATTAATGAACAACGGGCTCACGTCAACGCCAAGAATCCTTTGATCCCTCCCCCTGCCAGTCAGAAAGATCCTTCGAGCCGGATTAAAATTTCTAAGGAAATGATCACTTATTGGCGCTCCAGCTAGTGGAAGGGAACGGTCTCGTAGGATTTCCCTCAAGACCATCCAACCAAAGTCGAGGCCTCACTATTCTGGTGCCGTTCAACACGTCATAATCATTCAGAGTAGGGAAGATGGAGAGAGTCTTCCCGACCCTTTTTTTTCAGCGGTTGGTTGCGTTCGGTCTGAAAAAATTCAGTGTAGTTTTTTTTTTGCATTTATATATCTTTATTAAATAAAATGATATATTATTGTATATCATTCGTATTATTTATTATTTTGGCATACTACGATTTCTTATTCTACTTATTCATGAAAAGATGAAATTTTTATATATATGTCTCGTTGGGCAAAGCACATGGCAAGTGATCACTACACACACACACACATTATATAAAACAGAATATATATACACCGATAGCTGTACTCAGCTTCCCGGTGAGTATTCCTGAGAGTTAACTTTAGTCCTGCACTATAATGAGTTATAATGTAAACTAGCTGATTGGTTATTAAGTTATTGTGCTTAATAACTCTTCAAAAGTTGAGTTTTAAGCTCCACATCAAACTGATAATGCTTTAAATTGTTTAAGATTCTAGAATGAAACTCGCGTTGGAAAAAGCTTTTTTTTGACCATACTTAAAATCAAACTTCCCTAAAAGCAGAGGTTTAAGTTTCAAAGTCTTACAGGATGTTCAGTACTTAATGCCGTGTTAAACGCGCATACACAGTCAGATATACGCAGGCAGGGATACATACATACATACATACATACATACACACATCATACATACATACATACTGTATATACACACACACACACATACACACACACACACACACACACCACACACACACACACACACCCACACACACACACACACACACACACACCCACACACAATTGACTTGGAATTGACCGGGTAAACAAGGATGAACTATTCAACACTGTGGGACGCGAACAAGGGGACACAGGTGGAAGCTGAGTACCCAAATGAGCCACAGAGACATTAGAAAGAACTTTTTCAGTGTCAGAGTAGTTAGTAATGGAATGCACTAGGCAGTGATGTGGTGGAGGCTGACTCATACACAGTTTCAAATGTAGATATGATAGAGCCAGTAGGCTCAGGAATCTGTACACCAGTTGATTGACAGTTGAGAGGCGGGACTAAAGAGCCAAAGCTCAACCCTCGCAAGCACAATTAGGTGAGTACAATTAGGTGAGTACACACAACACACCACACACACACACACACACACAACACACACACACACACACCACACACACACACACACACACACACACACACAAGGATGAGAGGAAATGACGAACCAGCGAGACTCGACCTAGTCTTCACTCTGAATGACTCCACATAAGAGAAATCGGTTTTGAGACCCCAGTAGGATTGAGCGACCACAGTGAACTAGTGTTTGAGTATCTGATTGAAGAAGAGTTATTGAACTCGAGGAGTGGTACTGAAAACAAAAGGTTGGCATACCGAAAGGGAAACTATGAGGAGATAAGAAAATTCCTAACAGATATAGCATGGGAAGCAGAGCTCAGGGAAAAGACGGCCCAAGACATGATGGACTACATCACGCAGAAGTGCAAGGACGCAGCAAACAAGTTTGTCCCAGTCCAAAGGAAACAGTGAAATGAAAATGAGAAATCGTGGTTTAATCAGAGATGTAGGCTAGCTAAGTAGCAAAGTAAAAGGGCATGGAGAAACTATAGGAATAACAGGACACTTGAGAGCAGAGAAAGATATCAGAATGCCAGGAATGAATATGTCAGGATGAGAACAGAGGCAGAAAGACAATACGAAAATGATATCGCAGGCAAGGCAAAGACTCAGCCTAAATTGCTGCATAGCCACATCAGGAGAAAAACAACAGTAAAGGAACAGGTTATGAAATTAAGGCTAGAGACAGAAGGATTCACTACAAACGACAAGGAAGTGTGTGAGGAACTGAATAAGAAATTCCAGGAGGTCTTCACCTTAGAGCAAGGAGAAATTCCAGAGATAAGAGTGAATAGTTACCCAGGAACCACTGGAAGAGTTTGAGATTACCAGTGGGGAAGTAAGGAAGTGTTTACTAGAGTTGGATGTGACAAAGGCTATAGGCCCAGATGGAATCTCCCCTTGGATACCAAAGGAAGGAGCAGAAGAACTGTGCTTGCCACTCTCCATAGTGTATAACAAATCACTGGCAACAGGGAAACTGCCAGAATTTTGGAAAGCAGCTAACGTAGTCCCGATATACAAGAAAGGGGATAGACAGGAGGCACTGAATTACAGGCCAGTGTCCCTAACCTGCATACTATGCAAGCTGATGGAGAAAATTGTGCGAAGAAAGCTAGTGGAACATCTGGAGCGAAAGAACTTTGTAACACAGCATCAACATGGGTTCAGGGATGGCAGAACCTGCCTCACAGGGTTACTTGAATTCTACGACCAGGCAACAAAAATAAGGCAAGAGAAAGGTGGGCAGACTGCATATTTTTGGATTGTCAGAAAGCCTTTGATACAGTACCACACAAGAGGCTAGTGAAAAAGCTGGATATGCAGGCTGGAGTGAAAGGAAAGGTACTCCATTGGATAAAGGAGTACCTAAGCAACAGGAGAAAACGAGTCAGTGTGAGGGGTGAGGTCTCAGATAGGCGAGACGTTACAAGTGGAGTCCCGCAGGGGTCAGTCCTTGGACCTATACTGTTTCTGATATATGTAAATGATCTCCCAGAAGGTATAGACTCGTTTCTCTCAATGTTTGCTGATGACGCAAAAATTATGAGGAGGATTGAAACAGAGGATGATAATAGGAGGCTACAAGATGACCTAGACAGACTGAGTGAATGGTCCAACAAATGGCTGTTGAAGTTCAACTTGAGTAAATGCAAAGTAATGAAACTAGGCAGTGGAAACAGGTCAGACACAGGATACAGAATAGGAGATGAAGTACTTAATGAAACGGACAAAGAGAAAGATCTAGGAGTTGATATCACACCAAACCTGTCTCCTGAAGCCCACATAAAAAGAATAACGTCTGCGGCATATGCGAGGCTGGCTAACATCAGAACAGCGCTCAGGAACCTGTGTAAGGAATCATTCAGAATCTTGTACACCACATATGTAAGACCAATCCTGGAGTATGCGGCCCCAGCATGGAGCCCGTACCTTGTCAAGCACAAGACGAAGCTGGAAAAAGTTCAAAGGTATGCCACTAGACTAGTCCCAGAACTAAGAGGCATGAGTTACGAGGAAAGGCTGCGGGAAATGCACCTTACGACACTGGAAAGCAGAAGAGTAAGGGGGAGACATGATCACAACCTACAAAATCCTAAGGGGAATCGACCGGATAAACAAGGATAAACTATTCAACACTGGTGGGACGCGACCAAGGGGACACAGGTGGAAACTGAGTACCTACATGAGCCACAGGGACGTTAGAAGGAACTTTTTCAGTGTCATAGTAGTTACCGAATGGAATGCACTAGGCAGTGATGTGGTGGAGGCTGACTCCATACACAGCTTCAAATGTAGATATAACAGAGCCCAGTAGGCTCAGGAATCTGTACACCAGTTGATTGACAGTTGAGAGGCGGGACCAAAGAGCCAAAGCTCAACCCCCGAGAGCACAAATAGGTGAGTACACACACACACACACACACACAACGATTCGATATAAATTTAACAAACAAGCTGGAGTAATGATGCAAAACTGATGACACGATTCAGAACAGAGAACTGCAAATGCTCTAGTACAGACGAAGTATTTGCTAGGGTATATAAAATATAATGGTGATCTTGGTAAGCTTCTCCTGCATAATAACATCAATCAGAGACTAACAGAGCGCCGGAATCGTGGAGGTTCTAAATGTATTTGATTGGCAAAATAAGATCAATTTGTAACGAGCTGTCGGACAAAAAGCTTTACTGCTTTACAAGAAAATTCTTTGAATAATTGCAAATTCATATCTTGAAAAACGCAGATTAATAAAGAATTCACGTTATGACCTTACTAGGGGACCCCTTGGGCCAGATTCACGAAGTAATTACGCAAGTACTTACGAACGTGTACATTTTTCCTCAATCATTGACGCCTTTGGTTACATTTATTAAACAGGTTTACAAGCATGAAAACTTCCCAATCAACTGTTGTTATTGTTATAAACAGCCTCCTGGTGCTTCGGAGCTCATTAACCTTTTAATAACTGTAAACAAAGTCGCCAAAGATTGAGAAAAAATGTACAGGTTCGTAAGTGCTTGCGTAACTGCTTCGTGCATCTGGCCCCTTGAGTTTAAGCAATTTACACTCATTCTTTTCCAGCATATTTAGCGCAGTAGACAGTTTAAAAGACTTTAACAATCTATACCTTAACTTTAGCTGTACCCCAAGAAAGATTTACTGGAAAGGAAGAGATATATGGCATGGGGGTAGAAAGGGTATTATCGTAAGGGGGATTAGGGCATGGCAATTATAAATGAAACAAAGCAAGCATGAATAAAGTCAAGCAGTGTGGGATGCCGTTTTGAGTGCGCGCCCCGCGGTTTTGTCCTATAACGAAGCAGAAGGAATAAATTCGGATGATTCGAAGTCGCTGCAAGACTGCAGTTAATGTAAATAAAATGCTGGAAACGATAATTGTGTTAACAGATATCAGCTGGACAATATTGAAATTGCCAAATATGAAAACAGAATAAATCTGGGTGTAAAAAGAAGCATTAGTGAAGATCTTAATTCAAGAAATTATGTATAATTTTTCAAAAAATTATACTTTTGACACCAAGATTCTTAACAAGAAGTAATGCCAATAAGACATGCAATGTTATTCTTCATCTTTATTGTGCCCTTCTTAGACCCTATTTACATTATGTTGTTATTGGTGGGCGTGACTGAAGCAAACAATTAACTGGTACAACAAAAGGGAGCGCAATATAGCAACAAAATAAAACACGGAATAACTGAAACAAACTTCGTATGTTTATATTAAAAAAAAAGACCCCATGGTAATTATTAGTTTGGGAAAATGCGTATAAAATTACAGATACAAATATCAGGTAACATGTTAGACGCATGGTCGACGGACTGTTTCTAGCGTAGGTCAGACAAATATATGAATAATTGTGGTTTGAAGTGACTGAGGTGCCATTCATGTGGCTATATAAAACCTTCTGCAGTTCCCCATGATAGTGTGGGAGAGATACAGAAGAGGCCAACTCTCTGCACGGATTCAGTAGTAGATGTACAAGATCTTATGAGCCCAAGAGAAGACGGTTAGTTACAGCAAAGACATACAAAAGATAGAGTGATCACACGATACAAAATAAAAAAACGCAACACACTCCGATGACTTGACTCAGATGAGTCAAGACTTGACTCAGATAAGCCAAGAGAGATGTTGGAAAGTTTTCCTTTAGCGTGAGTGGAAAAGAGAATTAACTAAAGGAGCAGGTTGTAGGAGCACATTCCATTCGTAATTTTTTACGAATGGAATGGAATTAGTGATATTATAGGGAAAAAGAGGTCTGAATTTCTTACATTACACAACTGGTGGCTAGAAAGATGGGGTCCAAGAGCTAATGCTGGAACCTGCAGGCATAAATAGGTGAGTACACACAGTACCAGACTTTTCATCGAGTCTATACAAGCACATGAACCACAGGGATGTGAGAAAATATTCCTTCTTCAGTGCAAGCACAGTAAGACAGTGAAACGAAGCAGGTGGGGAAATATGAGCTAACAAAGTCAATAGTTTAAAAAAACAAATATGACAAGAAACAAAGCGGTCGAGAATCGTTCTATTAAATGACTGGCATGCTGAAAGTGGGGAAGGCCCAGGGGCTGAAGCTCGGCCCTGCAAGCTCTTATCATGTAAGCAGAGTTAAGTAACTACACATGCAGAGCAGACTAAATCTCGGAGAGCAGAGTGAGGCGCGTCCGGCCACTCATCAGCATAAACAGCCCATACAAGGATCACAACAACTGCAGGGATTACGCTGTAATGACCCGCACTCACTGCCTAATGCGTCGGATGGGCCAATAGTGGGGGGGGGGGGGATGGTGCACTCCACCTTCCTCCAGTTATTTATAAACCAATCACTCTTAAAACAATTTGCCCTACCCCCAACCATCCCTTATTTACACTTAAATCTCATTTCCTCTCAAATTTACCCTTCTGTGCCTTCCTCTCCTCGTACCTTCAACTTCTCTCCAATACGCTCATGATGCATTCGTTTAATATGACCAAACCATAACAATGAACTTTGCTCAATATTTTAATTTACTAATCCTATACTAAATATGTTTCCAACACATTTTAGTTCGCTACTCTATCTTTCCAACACCACAAATGCATTATCATATTGAGCATTTCTTGAGTTTTATGTTTCACTCGCTTGCCCACTCGCATGCCCACTCGCATGTCACACTCGCATGTCACACTCGCATGCCCACTCGCATGCACACTCGCATGTCACACTCGCATGTCACACTCGCATGTCACACTCGCATGTCACACTCGCATGTCACACTCGCATGCCCACTCGCATGCCACACTCGCATGTCACACTCGCATGTCACACTCGCATGCCACACTCGCATGCCACACTCACATGCCACACTCACATGCCACACTCACATGCCACACTCGCATGCCACACTCACATGCCACACTCGCATGCCACACTCGCATGCCACACTCACATGCCACACCAGCGTCCCACACCTGTACACACACGGGTGGCCAATCTCGCCCCTACTTGCAGCCTTCTAGGTGTCTCTCCTCCATTATATTCTTCCTAACCAGGGGACTCACTGTACCACTTTCCTTCAATGATTTATTCCCAACCTCTCCTGCAAAATATATTTGTGTCTGTTTTGTATTTATAATGCGACCCTATTTCTAGGGTTTATCCCTGGTACACATATGAGTCATAATCATTGACCATGTAGTGGAAACCAAAGCTGCAGAATGAGATACGAATATTAGCATACCATGACGGGTAGCACTTTAGGTCGGAATGCTCGGAGAAGACATTGTGCGAAAGAGAACACAACGCAACACATTACTGACTACTCACCAAAAAACGCAGGATACTGGAGGAATATTTAAACCGTCCCTACGAGGCAAAGTAACCAATGAGAAAAATAGAAGCAAAAGGTTATTACAGAAATACAGAGAACAAAGAAAGAATGTTGATAACAGTATTTACAGCAGAAAATCATAATGAAAATAGAATCTAATGCCGAAAACCGAATTGTTTCATAATCACACCATAAGGAAAATGGCTTACACAGCCTACACAAAAGAGGGGGGACATACGGAGAACATTACTGTAGTATATGAAGTTTCTAATACAAAAATTAAAAATATTTCTTAGCTGGTACCTGACCTGCCACTAGAGCTAAGAATGACAAGAGAACTGACACTTTCATATGGAAGATTCCCTTCGGTGGAAGTAACACCAGAAGAAGAGGAACTGAATGTAATAACAGCCACACATCCTGGAAAGATCTCCCCGCGGATAATGAAAGAAACAGCGTAAGTATTACGACTCCCCCCTAACTATAGTATTCAACTACTCTCTGTAAAAAGATTGATGGATAATGGCTAATTAGTGTAAACATACAAGACGATACCAAAACCAGTGAACATCAGACCCCTGTGTCTCTAACAACCACCATCTGAATTTTGCTTCCAAACACAGGCATTACTTTAACGGGGAAAATCCTGTTTGACAAACCTTATTACGAGTTATATGACAAGATGATGGAAATCAAACAAGGGAAAAAGTGTTAGGCAAACGGCATCTTTCTCGACTGTCAGAAAGTGTTCGATTTTGTTCCACACAAGAGACTCTTAACGGAGAATAACGGTGTATCTAGAAGAGAATTAGAGAGGGAGTAGCTTTAGGGGAGGCAGTAAAGGGTCACAGTAAGAAGGAAGATATTGCCACAACACACAAGATTAGAGAGATATACCGCCTGGAGTACCACAAGGGCTTATAACAAAACCCATCCTATTATAACATATCCAGACGTGCATCCAGGCATGTTGATGATCTAAGAAGACTGTGCTACGTGGAAACGTAAGAGGGAAACCGAGCTTCATTACACTGGAGAGAAGTGAGAGAAAAGGACATGATAACGACATACACGATTTTAAAAGCAACTGACAATTATACAAAAAGGCATTGTACAAAATAAGGAACAGCAGAACGTAGAAAATTTATTCAAATGAGTCATGTATGCGCGCACACGCACGCACATACACGCCCGCACACATACCTACACAATTCTCAACAGGAATTGACAGGGAAGATAAGGATAAACTTTTTAACACAGGTGGGACGCGAACAAGGGGACACAGGTGGAAACTGAGTACCCATATGAGCCACAGAGACGTTAGAAAGAACTTTTTCAATGTCAGAGTAGTTAACAGATGGAATACATTAGGCAGTGATGTGGTGGAGGCTGACTCCATACACAGTTTCAAATGCAGATATGATAGAGCCCAGTAGGCTCAGGAATCTGTACACCAGTTGATTGACGGTTGAAAGGCGGGACCAAAAAGCCAGAGCTCGACCCTCGCAAGCACAACTAGGTGAGTACACACACACGCACAATTGATTGACAGATGAGAGGCGGACCGAAAGAGCCAGAGATCAACCCCCGCAAGCACAACTAGGTGAATACATACACACGCACACACACACACACACACACACACACACACACACACACACACACACACAGTTCTACAGGCCTCGTGGCTGAGTGGACAGCGCTCGGGAGTCGTAGTCCTAAGGGCCCAGGTTCGATTCCAGGCCGAGGCGGAAACAAATGGGCAGAGTTTCTTTCACCTTGACGATCCTGTTTACACAGCAGTAAACAGGTACCTGGGAGTTAGACACCTGCTACGGGCTGCTCCTGGGAATGTGTGTGTACGTATGTTAGAAATATATGTAGTAGATATTATAGAGTAAATAGATTGGTTAGAAAGTTGGGGTCCAAGAGCTAATAGCTCGATTCTGCAGTTACAAATTGTAAATATAAACTGTAAATACAAACAGTAAATATACACACACACACACACACACACACACACACACACACACACACACACACACACACACACACACACACACACAGTTTCCCACAGTTTCAAGTGTAGATATGATAGAGCCCAATAGGCTCAGGAATCTGTACACCAGTTGATTGACAGTTGAGAGGCGGGACCAAAGAGCCAAAGCTCAACCCCCGCAAGCACAATTAGGTGAGTACAATTAGGTGAGTACACACACACACACACACACACACACACACACACACACACACACACGACCTAGACAGACTGAGTGAATGGTCCAACAAATGGCTGTTGAAGTTCAACCCGAGTAAATGCAAAGTAATGAAACTAGGCAGTGGAAACAGGAGGCCAGACACAGGATACAGAATAGGAGATGAAGTACTTAATGAAACGGATAGAGAGAAAGATCTAGGAGTTGATATCACACCAAACCTGTCTCCTGAAGCCCACATAAAAAGGATAACATCTGCGGCATATGCGAGGCTGGCTAACATCAGAACAGCGTTCAGGAACCTGTGTAAGGAATCATTCAGAATCTTGTACACCACATATGTAAGACCAATCCTGGAGTATGCAGCCCCAGCATGGAGCCCGTACCTTGTCAAGCACAAGTCGAAGCTGGAAAAAGTCCAAAGGTATGCCACTAGACTAGTCCCAAAACTAAGAGGCATGAGTTACGAGGAAAGGCTGCGGGAAATGCACCTTACGACACTGGAAGACAGAAGAGTAAGGGGAGATATGATCACAACCTACAAAATCCTCAGAGGAATCGACGGGTAGACAAGGACAAACTATTCAACTGGGGGGACGCGAACAAGGGGACACAGGTGGAAACTGAGTACCCACATGAGCCACAGAGACGTTAGAAGGAACTTTTTCAGTGTCAGAGTAGTTAACGGATGGAAATGCTTTAGGCAGTGATGTGGTGGAGGCTGACTCCATTACACAGTTTCAAGGGTAGATATGATAGAGCCCAGAGGCTCGGGAATCTGTACACCAGTTGATTGACAGTTGAGAGGCGGGACCAAAGAGCCAAAGCTCAACCCCCGCAAGCACAAATAGGGAGTACAAATAGGTGAGTACACGCACAA
>WNGS01005641.1:9275250-9277750 GCA_020271785.1 Procambarus virginalis
ACAAAACACGACATTCCTCCTCCCCAACACACAAACAAATCACCCTCCCACATTAAGCTATTCCGTCGATATATTTAAACACTCTTACCTTGAAGATACCTGTAGGTGGTTGTTAGGATCAATGTTCAAGCGGCTAGTTTCTGACCAGGCCTCTTGGTTGATGACCTGGTCAACCACGCTGATATAATTATAATATAATTATACAGGCGATGAGTCACAATAACGTGGCCTAATGTATGTTGACCAGACCACACACTAGAAGGTGAAGGGACGACGACGTTTCGGTCCGTCCTGGACCATTCTCATCGACTTGAGAATGGTCCAGGGCGGACCGAAACGTCGTCGTCTCTTCACCTCTAGTGTGTGGTCTGGTCAATCAATATAATTATAATTATAATCTAATTATGATATAATTAACATACATTAAGGTACACATTTATCAGCCAAGTTTAAGAGCGCCCTGCACAACGCTTTCATAACCAGAATTCTTCAAGCATTTACTCAGCTACAGACGAAACCTGTGTATCTTTCTTTAATTATAGTGACTGTTAAACAGTTTATTAGCTCTGAAGCACTACGAGCTTACTTATACCATAACACCCTTGGATTCTTTAGTTCCAAAACTCGTAAACTATTTAAGAAATCTAAGCCAAGTCGCCGTTACTAAGTAAAGATGGTACAGGAGTTTAAGTGGTTGTGTATATGCTTGAGAAGTTGTAGCTCTGGGCTCCTTTCCTCAGATATTTTTCCTTCGCCAATAGACGAGGTCGTCCAATTAGGCTAATGACTCTCAGCGTTCCTCTACAATAGTATTTAAGGTAATTAATCACCCGCCTTTATGACCCCGCGTGTGTGGTTTGCGATGTCTTTGCTTAGAATTAGGCCTACTTTGATAATGGTCCGGATGAAATATTGGGCTGAAATATATACGGGAGACAGAGGAAGGAAGTACTCACCTAGTTGTGCTAGCGTTGAGCTTCGGTTGTATTCACGTAGTTGTGCTTGCGGGGGTTGAGCTCTGCTCTTTCGCCCGCCTCTCAACTGTCAATCAACTGTTACTAATTACCTACTAGGTGAACAGGAGCATCAGAGTGAAAGAAACTATGCCCACCTGTTTCCGCCGGCGCCGGGACTCGAACCCCGGCCACTGGGCTACGTATCCAGCGTGCTGTCCACTCCGCCACCAGCTCCAGTTACAGTCGGCTGTGTGTGTGTATTCACCTAGTTGTGCTTGCGGGGTTGAGCTTCTGGCTTTTCGGTCCCGCCTCGTCAACTCCGTCAATCAACAGGTGTCAGGTTCCTGAGCCTATTGGGCTCTATCATATCTACACTTGAAACTGTGTATGGAGTCAGCCTCCACCACATCCTTCCTAATGCAATCCATTTCCGTAACCACTCTGACACTAAAAAAGTTCCTTCTAAATCTCGTGGCTCATTGTGGGACTCAGTTTCCACCTGTGTCCTACCTTGTTTACGCGTTCTTCCTCCTTGTGTGTGAATGTTGTCCTGTGTCTCCGGTCGATTGTGTGAGGTTTTGTGTGGGTGTGTGATAATTCACTTATTTATTTTACGTGTGTAAGCTTGCTCATTTCCCCGCCTTCCTCTAACTTCATGCTAACTTAGTTTGGACTAAGCTAATGAACCTTTGACTTTTTTTTTTTTTTTTTTTTTTTTTTAATTTTTTTCCACACACACACACATACCCCAGGAAGCAGCCCGTGACAGCTGACCTAACTCCCAGGTACCTATTTACTGCTAGGTAACAGGGGCATTCAGGGTGAAAGAAACTTTGCCCATTTGTTTCTGCGGTGCGGGAATCGAACCCGCGCACAGAATTACAAGTCCTGCGCGATATCCACCAGGCTACCTGGCCCCCTGTGTGTGTGTGTGTGTGTGTGTGTGTGTGTGTGTGGGTGTGTGTGTGTGTGTGTGTGGGTGTGTGTGTGTGTGTGTGTTATTTACTATTTGTATCTGCATAATCAACTATTAGCTGTTGAACCCCCTTTCTGACCAATCTATTTTTCCTCTAATAAGTCTACAACATATATTTCCCCTCTAACACACGCACACATCAGGAAGCAGCTGTCTAACTCCAGATACTTATTTACTGATAGGTGAACAGGGCATCAGCCTTGTTTCTTGCCTCAGCCGGAATCGAACCCCGGACCCTTAGGACTATGCCCCTCGAGCGCTATCCACTGTTATTGAACCCCAGGTAGCCTAGCGAGGTGGATTTACCGTGACAGTTATTCTACTACTCATTCGAGTCCAACCACTTGGGCTGGACGGTAGAGCGACGGTCTCGCTTCATGCAGGTCAGCGTTCAATCCCCCCGACAATCCACAAGTGGTTGGGCACCATTCCTTCCCCCCGTCCCATACCATATCCTTATCCTGATCCCTTCCAAGTGCTATATGTCGTAATGGCTTGGCGATTTTCCCTGATAATTCCCTTTCCTTCCCTACTATCTTCGGACCTTTCTTGCTTCTAGTGAGTCCCT
>WNGS01005641.1:9282750-9298866 GCA_020271785.1 Procambarus virginalis
AATTAACAATACCATTAATGGATTAATGGATTAACATGTAATCCATTAACAATAATGGATTAGAATAACTAAATAGGTGTAGATCAGTGTAAATCAAGCTTTAAATTTTTTGGCATAAATAAGCATCTTTACAATTTACAAAGGTGACACATTTGAAAAATAGTGTGTAATATAGTGCCATTATATCAAAAGACATATTGGCAGTATATATATCACAAAAATATCTTGTCATGAAGACATTTTAAAGATCTAATATAAATTAATCATTCCATAAAGTTATCTCACATTTTTCACAGCCTCGGCCTTCTTCAACAGTTTCTAGCGTTATCCCAGATCAAAGTCACTCCAAACATACAATTCTTAGCACAGATATATGACTTCAATTCGACCCAAAATGCCTGTCAGTAAGCCTCGGAGAAAGGAACACACATAAAATTATAGATTTTTAATATCCCCACCAGGTGGAAAAAAAGTAGAGGGTCTGGTCCCAAACTTGCACAAACAAAAATAATATCACATGAGACCGGAAGGCATGGCAGGATGTGCAGAATATCCCTGTTGAAGAGCAGAGGTGCAACAGGTACTCTGAGAGAGAACTCTATCAACATCAGAGGCCCGAGACTGTTCAACACGATTCCACTACACATAAGGGGCATAACTGGCCGACCCCTCACAGTGTTCAAGAAAGAACTTGACAAGCACCTCCAAAGGATACCTAATCAACCAGGCTGTGATTCGTACATCAGGCTGCTAGCAGGCCGCGTCCAACAGCCTGGTTGACCAGTCCAGCAACCAGGAGACCTGGTCGATAACCGGGCCGCGGGGACGCTAAGCCCTGAAAAACACCTCAAGGTAAACTAATACAGAATCCAAGTTCCTTTTTCCTACCACCATCTTCAACTGCTTTTTTTGCTTTGTTGTAATAGACGTTTTTAAAGATCCAAACTATAAGTTCGTGAATATAATGAAAGATAAGGTTGTGAATCTCTTGGAGCTACTCACTCCCCGGGCAGGAACCGAGAACACAGGGATTTCCCTTCTGGACCCCCCACAACTGAGGCACTTTTCACCAAAACTTGGGTCTCGGGCAGTGTGTGGGCCTAGAACCTACAGCCTAGTGCACACAAATGTGTACCGATTTTACTGCTTCCCTGTGGGTGGCCGCACCACAACACCTACGGATACACACGTGTCAGCCAGGGGTGGATACACACACGTGTCAGCCAGGGGTGGGGACACACACACACACACACACACACACACACACACACACACCACACACACACACACACACACACCACACACACACACACGTGTCAGCCAGGGGTGGATACACACACGTGTCAGCCAGGGGTGGATACACACGTGTCAGCCCATGGGTGGATATACACACGTGTCAGCCAGGGGTGGATATACACACGTGTCAGCCAGGGGTGGATATACACACGTGTCAGCCAGGGGTGGATATACACACGTGTCAGCCAGGGGTGGATATACACACACGTGTCAGCCAGGGGGGATATACACACACGTGTCAGCCAGGGGTGGATATACACACGTGTCAGCCAGGGGTGGATACACACACGTGTCAGCCAGGGGTGGATATACACACACGTGTCAGCCAGGGGTGGATATACACACACGTGCCAGCCAGGGGTGGATACACACACGTGTCAGCCAGGGGTGGATACACACACACGTGTCAGCCAGGGGTGGATACACACACACGTGTCAGCCAGAGGTGGATACACACGTGTATCCACCCTGGGGAACCCGGGCACCGATAGGTACTCCTAGTGGTGTACTACTAGGATTACACCACCACCTAGTCTATTATATTAGGAGAATGTATTTATCTATCCTAACCTAATCCAAAAGATTAACAAATCGGCTGAACGACGTCAAGTTATTGTGACTGGCTAATAACACGAACTTGGTGCTGTAACAAGAAGATTAGTTTAAGTAAAATACATAAAATGGACGCCCATGCAGGGTTCCAACTAGATATATATATATTTTCAGCATTAAAAAAAAAAATCACGGTGCTTACCAATTTGATTTCGGTTGTGTCGTCTGCTTTATCCTTTATGTTCACTCATAATCACGAACCACGAACGATATGCAGCTAATTCGAATGATTAGTGCGGTAACCTTCCTCGTACTAGCCACCATGTCGTATCAAACCAGACAACTGACCACTACAAACTCAGGCATGCTTTTACTTTTCACTTAAAATGGGTTGACACTTATGTCACGCCGGCCACAACATATACAAATATGTGTAAATGTGGGAGGCAGGAGTGACGACATACACCCTCCCTGACACACTGTTGGATCGACACTGATGTCTCGGAGCAACGTGTTCCCGCCACCACCTGCACGTGGCAACATTTTTACCGCCTATTTAATTTTGCGTTCTGCCCCTTATTCTAAACTTATCAAAACTTTAGTGAACTCATCTTCAAAAACTTAATTCAATTTCCGCTAGAATGATCTGAATTATTGATAAGCCAAAGATATACATGATAATATTCACGAAAAGCAGAAATTTAACACCATAAATGTAGACCATGTTTTTCATTCAAAGACGGCTGGCGACCTGAACCACGGAAATGTTCATTCATAATTCGCGATAATTCCTTCATGTATAAGAAATATCAGCTTACCTGCACCATAACAAAGTGTTTCAATAATGTGGGGAGATCGCTGCACTTGTGTAGAGATGACAACACCGTAGGTCCGTAACGGGCGCATCACGTGATAGTGGCAGTCGTGGTGTTCCCAACGTTAATATTACGTCTAGCGTGACTACCAATTACATCCCATGGCAAAAATGCAAGTGATTTGACTTTCGTGAGCTGCAGGAGGAAGCCTTTGAGAGAGGATGATATATCCTATTATAATTATATAGCTATATCTCTATAAATAGATATAGTGAAACAGCAGGATGCACAAGAAGAGGCTATCCCACATGTAACGATGTGAAAGTTTAGGGCGACTTACACACTGTTCTACCATTATATATTACCATTCAAATTGCAAGCTAAATGTTAGTCAATTTATGTCTAAAAATATTAGACTAGTGCACATCTGTTCAGTCCAGCCATAATTGTACCGATTTGTACAAGTTGTTAATAATAATGTTTCTGATTCCATTGACTTGTGTAGTGTTGTGACAAATGCACGTGACAGTAAAACTTTGATAATTTGTAGGGAACAAAGAGGAATTTGCAATATAATTAGAAACCGGCTGAGGGTAGCAGGCAAAGGCAGCAGCAGTTAGGACGTCAGAGCTTTATCTGGTGCAACACAATTATATAAATTGGGGAGTGTATTAGCAAAAACAAGACTGCAACTAGTTAAGGAAATAACAAAAGAATGAAGTGTGATCACAAATGGATCACACTGCTGTCAATCTATCTTGAGGTTATCTTGAGACGATTTCGGGGCTTTTTTTAGTGTCCCCGCGGCCCGGTGCTCGACCAGGCCTCCACCCCCAGGAAGCAGCCCGTGACAGCTGACTAACACCCAGGTACCTATTTTACTGCTAGGTAACAGGGGCATAGGGTGAAACTTTGTCCATTGCTTCTTGCCGGTGCCTGGGATCGAACCCAGGACCACAGGATCACAAGTCCCGCGTGCTGTCCGCTCGGCCGACCGAAGAAGTAACAAATCAAAACTCAAATGGGAAAACTAGGTCTACCAAAATGACATTTAGCGAACTTATACAAGATTTTTTACCGATATATATATATATATATATATATATATATATATATACATATATATATATATATATATATATATATATATATATATATATATATATATATATATATATAGTTTTGAATCAAAACAATGGCATACGACAAAAAATTTTTGCTAAATATTGGACAATAAACTTGGTTTTTACAAGAAATGAATGCTGGAATATAATGCCGACCAGTTAATGCCACACTATAAAATAGGGGCGGAGTATGGCAATATTCGCCAAAAGAATTATCAACTATGACAACTCCAAGGAAATCAGATCAAGAAAAACGTCCAAGAGGTAATCATTCGAGATAGATATTTTATTACACTTAGAAAGCAAGTAATTAAAACAGAAAAAAACATGACAATGTACATCAGACCTAATTTGGAGTATGCAGTTAAGGTATATAACTTTCACCTAAATAAATATATTACACAAATTATAAAAAATAAAAAAGTATGCAGGAAAATGAATTCCAGAGTGAAGAAATGTGAACTACGAATCAAAACGAAAAGCTCTGGACGCACCTAAGGTGGAATATTGAGAGAAAATAACAAATACAAATAAGGTAAGAAATGATAACCCAATAAGGTAAGATATGATAACCCACAATAAGGTAAGATATGATAACCCAATAAGGTAAGATATGATAACCCAATAAGGTAAGATATGATAACCCAATAAGGTAAGATATGATAACCCAATAAGGTAAGATACGATAACCCAATAAGATAGGATATGATAACCCAATAAGGTTGGATATTATAACCCAATAAGGTAAGATATGATAACCCAATAAGGTAAGATATGATAATCCACAATAAGATATGATAACCCAATACGGGTTTGTAAAAGAACACGAGTAAAGATAACAGGAAGTGATTTGTTATCAAAGAGAGTGCGGGTGGTTGTGAATGAACTCCAGGGAATACTGGAAGTTGTATGTATGATAAAATATACAAAGACTGATAACTAAGAACATAGTTTTGACTACAACAGATAACACAAACACACATTAAGATAACTACAACTCAGTACGTCTAGCAGGTTGTATTCAACATCAACATCTTATTAATTAAGGAGTGAAGAGCTGGTGGGGGAATGAGTATTTATGTTAGATATAAACATAAATACTATTTCAGTATTTATGTTAAATATTTTAATACTATATTTCATAAATACTATTATAAATATTATTTCAGGCTCGAGCTTAAGCTCTTGAGCTCCACCTTTCCACGTGTCAATAGCTCAATGCAATGAATCTTTAGCTTTCTGTTGACCAGACCACACACTAGAAAGTGAAGGGACGACGACGTTTCGGTCCGTCCTGGACCCATTCTCAAGTCGACTTTGAATCGACTTGACATATCTTAACCTTTCTGTTACCAGTCACATATATTTTAAAATTGCGTATTAAACAACCTTCAGCTATCTTTATAAATCATTCCACTTGTTCACAGTCATATACTTTTCAAGCATGTCCTTGTTATACGTTATCCAGGATAACCGTTTACCTTGTGAATGTCTCACACAATCTTGCATTTCGTTATCGTGTTCCCTCTTTTCTTTCTCGTTAATGATCCCCCTCAGCTCCGCCTAATTGCTATCTCTGGTCTTTTCATAGTTTGGTTTATTGCTCATTTTAGGCTGGAATTCCAAGTTATGTTCTAGTATGTATACCATGTTCGATGTGTTAAGAGTTAAGACTAGTGGTTACTTATATATTTAATGTAATCTGCAACACTTTCCTGTCTTCATGAGACGTAATTTGTTGTTTGTATTAATTTTACTCTATTATATTAGAGCCCAGAGAAGCTAAATAGTGATTAACAGCGTCACATATACGGCCAGTATGTGCACCCCAGAAAAAATAAGAAGTGATTATATATTTTAAAGAATTTGAAGTGTCAGGAGCAAGGTACCAATGATGCAAGTTAACATTATTCAATCGCTTGTTACCTGGCACCATCCACCTGCAGTGTGTGGGGCAGGGAACGAGGACCCGAGGTGGCACCCCGGCATGCAAGAAGTGCCGGAAATGACGTCAGTTCTGGCTCTGTTGCTGGATCTGTTCCTGTTAGCTGACGTTACAAGCAGTTGACGTTAATTACATAAAACGTATTATGAATATATATATCATAATTATTCACCTTTGACGCTTGAATTTCTTGAAGTAGAGCATCGCGTTATTCTGGGGTCAACGGACTGATGTACTAGATGCCTCATCTAAAATATAAAGGTTCCGCAAGACAAAGGCTTTATGAATATTAAGAATATAAAGGCCGTACACCCCTTCCTATCCTGCTTGATTCCCAGTCGTCCAGTAATAGAATTCTCATAGATTTGGCATGCTTGATACGACTTCTCTAAATCCGTGAGTATGGCGGTGAGCAAGCGAGGTGGTGTGGACACGTAGGTGATCCTATGTGTGTATATATTGTGTGTGTGTGTGTGTGTGTGTGTGTGTGTGTGTGTGTGTGTGTGTGTGTGTGTGTGTGTGTGTGTCTGTGTATTTGTGTGTGTGTATATATTTGTATGTGTGTGTGTGTGTATATATTTGTATGTGTGTGTGTGTGTGTATGTATGTGTGTGTGTGTGTGTGTGTGCATGTGTGTGTGTGTGTGTGCATATGTGTGTGTGTGAATATTTGTGTGTGTGTATATTTGTGTGTGTATATATGTGTGTGTGTGTGCTTATATATATGTGTGTGTGTGTATATATTTGTGTGTGTGCAAGTTTTGTTGGATTAATGGGTACATTTGCATATAAATTTGGCGTGATTGGGACGCGTGCGTGTGTATGAGTGTGATGGTGTAGGCGAGTGTGCGTGGGTGAGGGCTGTAGTGTGGGCGGGCGTGGCTCAGAGTGGTGGTGGAAATAATCACAGGAGTGGGTTGAGTGGTTTTACTCTGGGATTCTCCCGGTAACTTCCGCCCACGCTGCTCCAACTCACGCCCACTGTAAACAACAGGACCTACGGGACCCCGAGCATGGGACAACACACCGCTGCTCCAGATGAAAAGTATCCAAGAGAAATGGATAATTTTACCTTCTAACAAAGCTTCGCGCCATTAAAGATAGTCCTTTAATGTAGGCTTCCATCGTATCATCAGAATCGGAAGTGGATAAACTTCATTCGTGTGCTTGCTTGTCAGTCACACTAGGTTATCTTGAGGTTATCTTGAGATGATTTCGGGGCTTTTTAGTGTCCCCGCGGCCCGGTCCTCGACCAGGCCTCCACCCCCAGGAAGCAGCCCGTGACAGCTGACTAACACCCAGTTACCTATTTTACTGCTAGGTAACAGGGGCATAGGGTGAAAGAAACTGCCCATTGTTTCTCGCCGGCGCCTGGGATCGAACCCAGGACCACAGGATCACAAGTCCAGCGTGCTGTCCGCTCGGCCGACCGGCTCCCTTGACTCACGCTATTTCAACTCACGCAGGTTGACTCACGCTATTTCATGGAAAGGAAACCTGTCAATCATTTACTTCATGGCCTTGTTCCACGTACCGCATCTCTTAGCTCCAATGAATAAGGCACAATAACATATTGCAACTAAATGAACAAATCCACAAGGGCCGTGACGAGGATTCGAACCTGCGTCCGGGAGCATCCCAGACACTGCCTTAATCGACTTGATGTTAGTGTGATCTCTGTGTGTAATGTTGCAACTAATAAGCCAACACACACACACACACACACACACACACACACACACACACACACACAGACACACAGACACACAGACACACAGACACACACACACACACACACACACACACACACACACACACACACACACACACACGTCAAATGAAAGCGACAACGTTTTGGACCGTCCTGGTTCAATAGACGAGCGAAAAGCCATGTTATTTGGGACGGGTTGTCCACTTCGTCAAACGTCACTTTCATCTATGGTTGAGTTTTCTAGTTGAATTATTTTTAACTTCTTTATTGACAACATTAATTACAATTTTGCCTAATCTGAGGATTTCAATTAAGTCTTATTAAAGTGAGGATAATGCTGGTATTCACTGTCACGCAGGACAGAGGGTCATACACAAGACAATAGGTCTAAACTGTAGGCTGAAGCACATATATATATCATGGTTACAATCAATGTGTTAATGTATGGATATGTGAAAACAACTTTCTACTGTGCACTGCCACACAAGGGCAGGGATGGGTTCATAAGTGATGCAGCTTAGAATATAAGTAAAATTGTTCTTCATTCTTTAAGATGGACAGTTGAATGCCATAATTATGAGGATCAGGAGGTAAACTGCACCTCCCCACCAGTCATAATGGACGGTTGTCACAAGTTACTCTGCTTGGTGAAGCCCATTATTAATACTGTAGTATTCAATTACTCTTGATCAAGGTTATCTTGAGATTATCTTGAAATGATTTTGGGGCTTAGTGTCCCCACGACCCGGTCCTCGACCAAGCCTCCACCCCCAGGAAGCAGCCCGTGACAGCTGACTAACTCCCAGGTATCTATTTACTGCTAGGTAACAGACGCATCAAGGTGAAAGAAACATTTTGCCCATTTGTCTCCGCCTCCACCGGGGATCGAAACCGGAACCTCAGGATTACGAATCCGAAGCGCTGTCCACCCAGCTGTCAGGCGCCATGTTAGGTGCGCATCAACGTGCGATATAATGACAATGGCTCACCGCATTACCTTCATAATTACTTAGACGGAGATGAAAATCGTCGAAAAGTGACAATAAAACCAGATACGGTTATAAACTCATTAGGACGAGCTACTATCCTAATCTTATCTTATTCATATTAATATCCTACCCGAATATTATCACTTGGATCATCGGGGATTCGAATTCGGACCCGTAAACTATGACACCATCGTCCACCCGATAACCAAAGTGAATGAAATTATATTACCTGCGATATTGTGGATTGCATCTAATGTGACATGGATGAGAGGATGGATTACCTACAAATATCATAGTGATGCTCCAGGGAGATATTAAACTCTCAGTTGGGGACCAGTTAGGTACCTCTCAGATCCTTATTGTGAGCATCCTGGCCTGTTTGGTAGGACACCAGCCTTGAATTTTTCAGGCCAGAGTTCGAATTCTCTATGATCCTAGCAAGTGCAATGGTATATATGTAATTACCTAGGTGTAGTTACAGGATGAGAGCTTCGCTCGTGGTGTCCCGTCTTCCCAGTACTCTTTGTCGTATAACGTTTTGAAACTACTTATGTTTTCGGTGGTGGGGTCACAGGTGTTGGACGGTGGTGGGGTCACAGGTGTTGGACGGTGGTGGAGTTACAGGTGTTGGACGGTGGTGGGGTCATATGTGTTGGACGGTGGTGGGGTCACAGGTGTTGGACGGTGGTGGGGGCTACAGGTGTTGGACGGTGGTGGGGTCACAGGTGTTGGACGGTGGTGGGGGCTACAGGTATTGGACGGTGGTGGGGCCACAGGTGTTGGACGGTGGTGGGGTCACAGATGTTGGACGGTGGTGGGATCACAGGTGTTGGACGGTGGTGGGGGCTACAGATGTTGGACGGTGGTGGGAGCTACAGATGTTGGACGGTGGTGGGGGCTACAGATGTTGGACGGTGGTGGGAGCTACAGATGTTGGACGGTGGTGGGGGCTACAGATGTTGGACGGTGGTGGGAGCTACAGATGTTGGACGGTGGTGGGAGCTACAGATGTTGGACGGTGGTGGGGGCTACAGATGTTGGACGGTGGTGGGGGCTACAGATGTTGGACGGTGGTGGGGGCTACAGATGTTGGACGGTGGTGGGAGCTACAGATGTTGGACGGTGGTGGGGGCTACAGATGTTGGACGGTGGTGGGGGCTACAGGTGTTGGACGGTGGTGGGGTCACAGATGTTGGACGGTGATGGGGGCTACAGGTGTTGGGGCTGTATCGCGTGAGAGGCAGATGTACCAACTGTACCGTCTTTGAATTTAATGTATATTATTTTGTCACGAAGTATGATTATATCAGTACATTATCTCTAGATATATTTAATATATTTAATGTACTAAGTACTCATTTTAAAAGAGTATGGCAGAGTTAGTCACCAGAGTCTAGGGAGGATTACATAATACGATAGCAGTAGTTGTTTTAGATCGAGCTTCTCGGAACAAAACGTTTCGATCAGCACGGGCTATGGTGAGCCCGTTGTGGACTTACCAGGCACAGGAGCGGGGCTGTGTGTATATGATAGGTTGGCGACAATGTGTAAGAGCGCCTCTCCCTAGTTCATGCAGGGAGCAACTCCGTCAATGGAGTGGTTGGTTTACGGGGCTTGCATGTATCAGCTGCTGAAGTCAGGTTGATTGTTTTGTTTGGTATTATAAATGTGACAATTATAGGTCTTGATTAAATTACGTTATTAGTGATCAAATGTTGGTTTAGGTTTTCTTGAATTATGTTATTTCTCCATTTCATGAATTATACTAGTGGGCCGCCTCTTTTACGAATAATTGTTTTAATTAAACCCGAAGCTAGCAGGTCAGGGCACGTGCCAATAAGGGGTTTTGAAGCGGCTATCAGGTCCATGAGCCTTACTGAATGTGAATGGTAACATCTCTGACTGCATACTGAGTACTCTCATGCACGCGCCTTAAACCACTGGACCACGTTAATGTAACGTACGTACGTGTGTATCTACTATTTGTGTATGCAGAATCGAGCTACTAGCTCTTGGACCCCGCCTTTCTAACCAATCTATTTTTCTTCTGCTACATCTATTACATATTTTTTCTAACACACGCGCACACACACCCAGGAAGCAGCCCGTAGCAGCTGTTAAACTGCCAGGTACCTATTTACTGCTAGGTTTACAGAGGCATCAGGGTGAAAGAAACTGGCTATTTGTTTCCGACTCAGCCGGGAATCGAACCCGGGCACTCAAGCGCTGTCCCACGAGGGCCCCGTGTGTGTGTACTCACCTATTTGTTCTTGCGGGGGTTGAGCTCTGGCTCTTTGGTCCCGCCTCTCAACTGTCAATCAACTGGTGTACAGGTTCCTGAGCCTACTGGGCTCTATCATATCTACACTTGAAACTGTGTATGGAGTCAGCCTCCACCACATCACTGCCTAAAGCATTCCATCCGTTAACTACTCTGACACTCAAAAAGTTCCTCCTAGCGTCCCTGTGGCTCATGTGGGTACTCAGTTTCCACCTGTGTCCCCTTGTTCGCGTATCACTAGTATTGAATAGTGTTGAGTGTGTTGTGTGTGTGTGTATGTGGTGNTCATCCTACATATCGGAGAGTAGAATGTCATCTTCTACATATCGGAGAGTAGAATGTCATCATCCTACATATCGGAGAGTAGAATGTCATCATCCTACATTTCGGAGAGTAGAATGTCCTCATCCTACATATCGGAGAGTAGAATGTCCTTTCCTACATATCGGAGAGTAGAATGTCATCATCCTACATATCGGAGAGTGAATGTCCTCATCCTATATATCGGAGAGTAGAATGTCATCATCCTATATATCGGAGAGTAGAATGTCATCTTCCTACATATCGGAGAGTAGAATGTCATCATCCTACATATCGGAGAGTAGAATGTCCTCATCCTACATTTCGGAGAGTAGAATTATCATCCTACATATCGGAGAGTAGAATGTCCTCATCCTACATATCGGAGAGTAGAATGTCCTCATCCTACATATCGGAGAGTAGAATGTCATCATCCTACATATCGGAGAGTAGAATGTCATCTTCCTACATATCGGAGAGTAGAATGTCATCTTCCTACATATCGGAGAGTAGAATGTCGGCATGAGGATGCTTTGTGTACCTACCTGGACGTACGTATACAAGGTCGAGTCTCAGCTCCTCAGCCACCCCGTTCTCCCGAGCCTTTCCCTCCGTCTCTCAACTTATTCTCAATTACCCGAAGCTGAACTACCTAAAGACCCATGAATAGAAAACGGGAATCACACAGATTTCGCGATCCGCCACCACTGTTAATACGTCAGTTTTTGGCCATAAGGGAAATCATACGTCAAAATTATACGTGATATGAGATGTACTCTTCAGGAGAATGGGTTAAACCAGCCCTCAGCTCCAGCTTCATGGAGGTTAATGCTATCAATCACTTCCTTCATATATCATTTGTTTTTGAAACTGTGTATCTCTATATTTGTCTATACCTATCTTGTCCCCTCATCTTACATCTTTACTACATACTGTCTTCATCGTCATAACCTGCCCCTTAAAGACCAACAGACTGAGTGACAACTATTTTGGTTTCTTATACACGTTTATAATACCTCTAGGATTGCTTGCAGATTTGCTAATCTTGACTCATAATTATGTTGACCCAAATTAATGTGCGTTTCTTTGTTTGTATAGAATATTCTGTATCTTCTGTATGTTTTCTGTATATTCTATATTTCCTAATCTGTATATTTTCTATATTTTCTGTATATTCTGTATCTCTTCTGTATCTTCTTATTTTGTTGAGGTAAACGAAGGGCAAGTTGACGTTAGGTTTAGTTATTCTACCGTTTATAATTGGCAGATATACTCCCTTAGTTGTGATTGCGGGGGTTGAGCTACGGCTCTTTGGTCCCGCCTCTCCACTGTCAATCAACTGGGGTACAGATTCCAGATCCACATGGTTGTGTTTCTCAATGGTTAATGGTAACTTTCTGATAATATATATTTACTCGTAGATGTGACACATCACAAGAGAGAGAAGTCTAGGATCACTATCAGGTACTAACTGACCTTTACAAAGGTGGAACCCAAGATCCGGAGCTCAACCTCCACAAAAAAGAAGATAGGTACACGTTCTCCCCGAGTACAGCAACTCTTTAAACACCGAAGATCGCGACAAAGTATGCAAGAATTACGGGGCCAACAGCCATGAATAATTACAACGCGCAATCAATGACTTACTTGGCGGTGGGAGTGTGGCTTCATTAGGCCCAGCCGTCCCCTGCCTCCCCTCACCAGCCTCCCCTCACCCGCCTCCCCTCACCTGCCCCCCTCACCCGCCTCCCTTCACCAGCCTCCCCACCCGCCCCCCCTCACCCGCCTCCCCTCACCCGCCTCCCCTCACCTGCCCCCCCTCACCCGCCTCCCCTCACCCGCCCCCCCCTCACCCGCCTCCCCTCACCTGCCCCCCCTCACCCGCCTTACCTCGGCTGTTGACGCAGGAATTAATATAATTGCCCTTCCCTCTCCCGCCGACAAAAGGCCTCCCCCTTCGCAGCAGACATCAAACGGATGAGACGCCTTGAGGGTAAATAGGTATTACTAAATGTCTTGACTCGCCGCCTTGCAGGTAGAGGAATTATGGTGTGATATTTCTGTCTGTCTCTGGGTCTAACAGCCTGGTTGACCAGACCACCAACCAGGAGGCCTGGTCAGAGACCGGGCCGAGTGATGATGATCCTCTGAATCAACGAGTATGAGTGTGTGTGTGGACATTGAAGGCGAGACAGTCATAAGGATTGTCAGAAGCCAGCCCGTCTTCTAAATAAAAACCCAAAGTCCATTCCATGCATCCGCCAAACCCCTCTGTTAATGAATGAAAAACGGTTTATACACGACTCACAACTGGTGACGTCCGAACACTTCCGGAACAAGTGCTTCACTGACGATTTTTGTTCGAACCACAACGCTGTAAATGCTTCACCCACGTACTACAAATACAAATAATCAGCAACAAAACCTAAACACCTAACCAGTACCTAAATATGTGCAATATGGTAAAATAAAGTAATATTAATTTATATTTGAGAAATTCCCGTTTTGAATGAACAGCATGTAAAAATTTATGAATGGGAGGGATGAGGGAGGGGGGGGGGCGAAGAAGGGGCGAGAGGGAGAGCCGGGAAAGATGGGAAGAGGTGTAAAGGGATGGAAGGGGATAGGAGAGGGGGAAAGGTGGGAAAGAAGAGTTAATTGAGGGGGGGGGGAAGGTATCTAGGGCACCGTACGGTACCCATATAGCACATGTATATTATACAAGAATATATCAAAGACTTATACATACAATTGCTCTTTGGGATGGATATAAAAAATAGCTTAAGCAAACATTTGGCAACACATTACAAATTGTCATAAAAACAAAAACAGTAATTTACTAGTAAAACACAAACTTGAAAATAAAGATACTTATGAAAACAAAACATGAATGTTTAAAACACGAAAACAGTTGTGAAGCAAGAACTGTCAACAAAACGAACACGATACTGGTGAGTAACAGGTATGTGTGGCTCATGTGACCCGTCACACCAGGCTCCCTCCTGACCCGTGCGACCCGTCACACTGCTCACCAGGCTCCCTCCTGACCCGTGTGACCCGTCACACTGCTCACCAGGCTCCCTCCTGACCCGTGCGACCCGTCACACTGCTCACCAGGCTCCCTCCTGACCCATGCGACCCGTCACACTGCTCACCAGGCTCCCTCCTGACCCGTGCGACCCGTCACACTGCTCACCAGGCTCCCTTCTGACCCGTGCGACCCGTCACACTGCTCACCAGGCTCCCTCCTGACCTGTGTGACCCGTCACACTGCTCACCAGGCTCCCTTCTGACCCGTGTGACCCGTCACACTGCTCACCAGGCTCCCTCCTGACCCGTGTGACCCGTCACACTGCTCACGAGGCTCCCTCCTGACCCATGGGACCCGTCACACTGCTCACCAGGCTCCCTCCTGACCCGTGTGACCCATCACACTGCTCACCAGGCTCCCTCCTGACCTGTGTGACCCGTCACACTGCTCACCAGGCTCCCTCCCGACCAGTCACACTGCTCACCAGGCTCCCTCCTGACCCGTGCGACCCGTCACACTGCTCACCAGGCTCCCTCCTGACCCGTGTGACCCGTCACACTGCTCACCAGGCTCCCTCCTGACCCGTGTGACCCGTCACACTGTTCACCAGGCTCCCTCCTGACCCGTCACACTGCTCACCAGGCTCCCTCCTGACCCGTGTGACCCGTCACAGTGCTCACCAGGCTCCCTCCTGACCCGTGTGACCCGTCACACTGCTCACCAGGCTCCCTCCTGACCCGTGCGAGCCGTCACACTGCTCACCAAGCTCCCTCCTGACCCGTGCCACCCGTCACACTGCTCACCAGGCTCCCTCCTGACCCGTGCCTCCCGTCACACTGCTCACCAGGCTCCCTCCTGACCCGTGCGACCCGTCACACTGCTCACCAGGCTCCCTCCTGACTCGTGCGACCCGTCACACTGCTCACCAGGCTCCCTCCTGACCCGTGTGACCCGTCACACTGCTCACCAGGCTCCTTCCTGACCCGTCACACTGCTCACCAGGCTCCCTCCTGACCCGTGCGACCCGTCACACTGCTCACCAGGCTCCCTCCTGACCCGTGCGACCCGTCACACTGCTCACCAGGCTCCCCCCCCCCGGTGACCCGTCACACTGCTCACCAGGCTCCCCCCCCCGGTGACCCGTCACACTGCTCACCAGGCTCCCCCCCCCGGCCTCTGTGACCCGTCACACTGCTCACCAGGCTCCCCCCCCCCCGGTGACCCGTCACACTGCTCACCAGGCTCCCCCCCCCCGTGACCCGTCACACTGCTCACCAGGCCCCCCCCCGGTGACCCGTCACACTGCTCACCAGGCTCCCCCCCCCCGGTGACCCGTCACACTGCTCACCAGGCCCCCCCCCCCGGTGACCCGTCACACTGCTCACCAGGCCCCCCCCCGGTGACCCGTCACACTGCTCACCAGGCTCCTTCCTGACCCGTCACACTGCTCACCAGGCTCCCTCCTGACCCGTGCGACCCGTCACACTGCTCACCAGGCTCCCTCCTGACCCGTGCGACCCGTCACACTGCTCACCAGGCTCCCCCCCCCCCGGTGACCCGTCACACTGCTCACCAGGCTCCCCCCCCCCGGTGACCCGTCACACTGCTCACCAGGCCCCCCCCCGGTGACCCGTCACACTGCTCACCAGCTCCCCCCCCCCCGGTGACCCGTCACACTGCTCACCAGGCTCCCCCCCCCCGGCCTCTGTGACCCGTCACACTGCTCACCAGGCCCCCCCCCCCCGGTGACCCGTCACACTGCTCACCAGGCTCCCCCCCCCCCGGTGACCCGTCACATTGCTCACCAGCCCCCCCCCCCCCCGGTGACCCGTCACACTGCTCACTAGGCTCCCCCCCCGGTGACCCGTCACACTGCTCACCAGCCCCCCCCCCCCCGGTGACCCGTCACACTGCTCACCAGCCCCCCCCCCCCCGGTGACCGTCACACTGCTCACCAGGCTCCCCCCCCCCGGCCTCTGTGACCCGTCACACTGCTCACCAGGCTCCCCCCCCGGTGACCCGTCACACTGCTCACCAGGCTCCCCCCCCCCCCCCAGGCCTCTGTGACCCGTC